>PVIA01013841.1:0-29920 GCA_004024845.1 Tonatia bakeri
AATGAAATGACTTGCAAACAAAGTCTAGATGCTTCTGAAAGAATATTTTATATGAGGTACTTTCATGGTGGGGTGGTAAAAAGTGGAGTGAAAGAGAACAGTGGTGTATCCAGATACCTTGTGTAGGATATTTAAGTTCAAATTTGTTTCTCAGATGGCCCCCTTTCTGTTATTGGAATACCTTGCTCACTCATCACACATATTAAGCATTACTGCCAAGAGCACTGCATCAATGCTAAGGTTGGACTAGATATGCTGATCTCAGTTCTTCCTCCAAAGAGTATAAGTTAATTTTCCCGGACATCATACCATGGACTAGAAGTAAAAATGAGGTAGTTAGCTGATGCTTTCTTCCTATACTGCATTGCTTTACCTCTTAAACAAGAATTAGATAGGTTTTACTTGTTGGTTCAGAGAAGACTTGGGCCAATTATTTTAATGCACACAAAAATAATTCCTTTCAGCACAGATGCTCTTTGATTGACTTAAAACCCCTGCGTGTAAAATCTACACAAACAAAAGAAATGTGCAGAGATCTGCTATAATAAGATTAAGCTCAAATGGCAAGGCAGGTGTGGAATTTAAAATTATTGTAATGCCAACTACAAAATGGTCCAATTTTCCTTCCCCACGGCTCTGCAGAAAACAGAAGCAAGAGAACCAGCTCTGTTTGTCCTTCCACCCTCCCCCTCCCCAGAGCAGGGCTCATCTTTCCAGTGAATCCTCAAAATCCAGTCCAGCTCCCACTTCCTCCATGGAATCTTCTAGGACTGCTCCCACTCCTAACTCTAGACTTCCTGGCACTCACTGAAATGGTACCAAAGAATAGGGGTTCGAAGCCGAGACTGTGATGTCAGACCTGTCAGCGTAGACCCTCAATCTGATAGCTGGTAACCTGAGGCTCTTCCTCTCTGAGCCTGCTTCCTCTGAAAAACTGGGACCAAGAAGGTGACAGGGAGAATGAAATGAGATGGTGTGGGCAGTGAGATAATGTCTGATGAGAAGCAGGCATTAATAAATGTTAGTTATTATTAATACGTAACACATTGTCCCCTCCCCACTACTTGGAGTAGCACAACATTGGACATGTAATGTCTGATCAACCTGTCCCTGTTGTGCCGAACTGAACGGGAATGGAAATGTTTTCCAAGTGGAGGGTGTTGTGGACCAGGTTGGGACAGGACGGCCGGTGACTGCAGGGCAAGGGTCACACTGTGCTCGAGTGGCCTGCGGTGAGTCTTCCATAAACAGAGCACAAAACAACCACCAGACTCCGACCAACTCAAGTGACTGAAAGAAACTCCAGGGCTGCTGTTGCCACAGCAAGAACGAGAGTAGGAACTGTGAGCGTCAACCCATTGTCCGAAAGAGTGCTGTCAGTCAGAACGCTGTCTAATGGCTGGTCGATCAGAACTGTGGGTCTTGTTGGAACTCAGAAATGAGCCAAATTCACTTGTGAAAATTTCGTTGGTTAGATCCTAATGGGGTTGGATGGAAGAGGCAGTGCTTAACATTCTTAAGAGAACAACCATTTTCAATCACCTAAAAAAAAAAGTCAACAAACGAGCCGCTTAGAACAGAGCTGTATGGATTTGCTCATTGAAACAAGTCCGTTGGGCCCTGAACTGAACCACACAGGCCAACCAGCACTTGCACTCGGCACGATGGAAGCTGACTTCTTTCTAAAACACAGATGTCCATCGCTTGTTCATGGCCAGTGGTAAGAGACTGGACCACAAAGTAACGGAAGTCAACACCAGAGCCTGACCAGAGCTCTGCCTGCAGGGTGTGGGCTGCGCTCCGCACTGGGCACTGTCTTGGGAAAGTTATGTAAGTTGTCCAGGGATTAGTTTCCTCATCTCTGAAATGGCACTAATGATTCTCCCTCCCTCAGATCGCTGTTGTGAGGATTAAACAAGCTCATTTAGGCAAAAAACTCAGCTTAGTATTTGATATATAACAGATATTCAATAAATGTAAGTAATTATAGTAATAATTATTCCACAATTCAAGTTTCCTATTATTTTTTTCTTTAGCATTGTCTTCAAATGCTGACAAATTTGTTTGACCACATCTCTGCATAAAATTTGAAGACAGCACTATGCCATTTTATGGAATTTGCATTTTTTAGCCAATAAATATTCTGAATAGTTCTCTGGAGATATCAAGAATAATAAGGAGCCCCAGCTGGTGTGGCTTAGTGGATTGAGTGCTGGCCTGTGAACTGAAATGTTGCCAGTTCAATTCCCAGTCAGGGCACATGCCTGGGTTGCAGGCCAGGTCCCCATGTGGGGGCATGCAAGAAGCAACCAATTGATGTATCTATCTTTCATACATCAGTGTTTCTCTCCCTCTTTCTCCCTCCTTCCCCTCTCTCTGAAAATAAATAAATAAAATCTTTTAAAACAGAAATAGAAGGATAAGGGCTGTCACTGAAAATCTGTGTAGGAGATGGAAGAATTAGACCCAAAGGTGAGGGAGATTGATATAATTTACAATTACTTATTTGAGAAATCAGCTCCTCTTCCAAATAGGCTTGCTTTCCTGACCTCAGCAAAACATGCTTCAACTTCTTCTCTGACTTGAGGAAACTTTGATAAATTAAATGCCTTCAAATTATCGATGCACTTGAACTGAATCTAGGAAACTGTGAGTTATGGTATCATATACCTAATACAGCAAGAATGAACTTAAAGTAATCTCCTCAGAGAGCTTCACAGAATAGGCTGTCCTTTGTATATATCTGGAGGTGATGTCATTGTCTCGCTGTCACTGGGAGGCTGCCAGGAATTGTGATAGGGCTGGGCCCCAGGCAGTGATGGATTGCACCTCTCACCTGGACCCCTCATGAACAATAACCCCTTTGTGAGGCCACTGCCCAGGCCTTTCTGCTTGTGAAAGGAAGTACAGACACTTGACCTCCACGAGGACTGGAATTCCCATCAGCCTTATTATAAGAAGGCTAACAGGACTAAATACAAGCCACAGCTTCAGACAGGCACTGGCGAGCCACTGAGAATTCCCTGAGCAGGTCAGACATGGCTGCTGCCTTCCTGGAGCTCACAGTCGATTGGAAAAGACAGCACATGAGTAATTGGGCAAATATGAATGAATGACAATTGTAATGAGCCCCACGAAGTACAGAGCAGCATTGGACTTCATACTGAGGAGGAGGAGGGAGGGTTAGGCATGATGTTGAAAACGAAATTTTTGTATCAAAAGAAGCACGGTTACAGGATGTAGAACACAAACTTTGCTTCCGTTTTAAAGATAAAGCTGGAAGGAAGTCACATGCCTAGAGCGTGACTACCCGCCATGACCTGCCTAGGTAGGAATTTATGATCAGGTCAGCCCGGGAGGTTACTTTCCATAGAACCCCTTTTTCGTCCACAATGCCACTTTGCACATTTTGAATTCGAGTTACTTAAGAAATAGCAGGTGCAGAAAGGACACTGACCATCCTCTGTCCCTGGAAGCAGGCAGTAAGTCTCCTTATCAGCAGAGACAGGGGACTCAGGGCCCAGAGGGCTGTGCAAACAAACTGCTTAGATTCTTCCCTAATTAAGCACCCAAGCCTAAGTTTTTTTGTCTTGTCAATTCCTCACAAATTTATGGTTTCTTGGCCTAATAAGTATAAAAGCTGCCTGAAAAATAATAACGATGATGATGATAAAGCTGGAGACAGCAGAGAACCACCACATCTGCCTGAGGTGGGGCTGGCTATGCCTCTGGGCAGGGATGAGGCTTCCAGCTGCTGGGGGTAGCTGAGGAGGAAAAGGTTGAGAAACCCTGGCCAGGCACTGAGGGCTTGGGCCCCAGTGGTGAAGCCCTCTAAAGAAATGAGAAGAATACCTACTGGCCAGCTGGAGGACAGTCCGTGGTCTGATGACCCCTGGCCCAGATGGTCAGCCACCACCAATTTCACTGTTGTGTCCTTAGCCCAGGCTGCCCCTCTTGTTCTAAGTTGTTATCTTGTCTTCCCTCAAGGTGTTATGAAGCTCTCTGTCTTGGGACTCTGAGGAGCTGGGGGGCTCACACACGAGGAGAGGTTGGGTGGGGGGACAGGTATCTGCCTCATGCCCCTCTGCTGAAGCAGTCTCTTCATCTCTCTCTTTGGGTCACTGTCAACTCATGTGTTAATTACTGGTTTAAGTCCATCCCTGGGACACAGCGGGCTCAAAGGCTGTAGCCACATGTCATCAGCTGCCCCTCTCTACCCCGACCCAGCCCGGAACCTTCGAACCTCTGACTAGATTGTGCGAGGCATCTCTGAGGCAAGGCGCTCAGATTGCCATGGAGTGAGGAATTACTGATGTGAGAAGCAGAAATGGAGGTAGAAAGCACAGGCTCCAGTTTCACCGAGCAGGAGGAATGGGAATGCTTGGAAAGATCTTACCCCCCTTGCTCCCCAGGGTGGTAGCAGTTGCTGGAGAATCTCTGAATCTCTGGGACCAGGGAAGCGCCATGCAGAGGAACCTGAGTGTGTGCATGGGCTCACCATCACCATCAAGCCCTTGAATTCTGAACATCATCAAACCTACAGAGGCCGTAAGTGACACGTACTAAAGGATAACTGAAAAATTAAAATAACCCCTTAAAAACCTTAATGATCTCTTCCTACAGGACTCCGGGTATGTATAACAAAGTTTCACGCTCTTAGATCCCTTGACATGCGTCACTAGCAGCAGTCTTGCTGTCAGAGTACTTTCTCGCAGCTCAAAGGGTTTTTACCTGTGTGACAATGATTACAGTGAGCAGAGAACACCTGTGCGGATGCATGGATGCAGGTTACTAACATCATGGTCCCTGAGCTGTACACTCCTGTGTACCAGCTCCACCATAAAGTGTGATGCCTTACGATACAGAACACATTTTTTAAAACACTGAGAAGTTAATATACGGTGCATTTCAAACCAATTAGAAAAAGTAGGAAATAGTCCATAAATGGTATTGGCTGAGTCACTGCCTATCTGGATCCCAGGTAAGGTAAATTCCCTCTACCTCACCACATGCTTTCCCCAATAACTAATCCCTCATGATTAAAGAACTAAACACAAAACAAAAGTAACACCTACATATATAGGATAATTTTTTAGAAATAATCCTGAGATGGAGAAACTCTCTTGAAGCAAGACTCCAAATCCAAAAACCTTAAACAAAGTAACTGACAGATTCGATTACATGAAAATGGCAAACTCTACAAATAAAAAGATGCATGAACAAAATTTAAAACAATAGTATAGCCATTAGGGAGAACAATGTGGAGGTGCCTCAAAAAATTAAAAATAGAACTAGCATTTCCACTTCTGTATATATATCTTAATGAAATGAAATTACTGTTTCCAAGAGATGGCTGCACTCCCATGTTCTTTGCAGTGTTATTCACAGTAGCCATGGTAACAACCTAAGTGTCCATCGGCAGTTGAAAAGATGCAGTAAATGTGGTACACATATACAATGGAATATTACTCAGCCATAAAAAAGGAGGACATCTTGCCGTGGGTCCACGGGCACTGTGTGCTCAGTGGAACTCCTTGATTCTCTAATACTCAGATCTCACAGAGAGGACCTATCTCTCCAACAGAGCATGTTTGGGGCCATGATTATGTGGAAAAATTTATTTGCACATCCCCAAAACTCAATGAATCATTTTTTTTAAAGTAGCATTTGTATGAGGGGGCAGGAGTTCTCCAGTTACTTTCCAAATACAATGCAGGAATGTCAGAATTGCATGCAGATGTTTTGAAAAGCACAGAATGTCAACAAAGTGATGGGTGTTGAATGTTGACGCTGGTCACATTCACCGTTCGGTCGTCAGGAAGCAACGTTTCATGCGTCTGACACGCTGAGGGATTTGTTACACATAGAGACATTTTTCTGTGTTTTAGGAAGCTGACTGGTAGTGATGGGTTGACAGGAAAGGGGCTGCTGGTTCACATTTTCACTCAGTGTCTGGTTTTGGGGAACGTTCCTGATGGTAAAAGAGAGATGTTTGTATTCACAACCAGGAGCACAGACAAAAGATTAATGTTGAGGAAAAAATATGAAACAGCTCATTCAAATGTGGAAGAAAAAACAACCACTGGGGAATAGGGGAAGAACGGAAACAGACAATCCATACATGGCTAATTGTGAAACTGCCAATAAATACAAACAGTGCCTAAACTCACTAATAAAAAGAAAATGCACGAAGTACATACAAAACAATGAACTACTGTTTTAAAAATTCACTAGATAGATGAAAAAGGAAAAGGTTGATAATATTAAGAGTTGTTGAGGATTTAGGAAATCAGGCAATTTTTACCTCGCTGATGGCTGTGTGCATTTTTCAAGGCAAATTGGCAGTATCTATTAAAATCATAATGTACATATGCTCTACTTTAACTTATTTTTAGAAACCTATTATTCAGAAATACACAGGTACTCAAAGATATGTGAATCCAAGGATAAATATCACGGTATTGTTTACAAAGCAAAAAAATTTTGAGAAGATCCAAAAGTATACCAAGAATTGAAATATATTATGGCATGAAATGTCATACAGTTGGTAGGAGTGGAATAGACTTAAATATACTGATATGGAAAGGTCTTCAAGGCATTTTAAGTGGACAGAGAAAGTTGCAGAACAATATACACAATATTCCACATTTATGTGTATGTACATATGTGTATGCAAATGAGGTCTATTCCTAAAAAGTCCAGCCATTGTTAATATAATGAGAATGGTTTACACAATATTGATGTAACCTGGCAGCCAAGGAGAGTGGACTGGAATGCTCATGTGTGAGCAATAATGAATTCACTATACTAGTGGGTGGGGGTGGTAGAGGCCACTGAGTGAGCATGTGTACTGTGTGGCCATCACATTCAAAATGACTGGGTGAGTAGAGAAACAAGTTGGCATGAAATTTTGCATTAAGCTTGAACATTCCTCCATGGAAGCTATTTAGATGATTCAGAAGACTGCAGCCAAGGGCAAACGGTGATTGGCAGCTTCATCACGACAATGCTCATGGGTCATGTCTCGTGCAGATTTTTTTTTTGACAAAACATCAAATCACACAGGTGACTCAGCCCCTCTACAACCCAGATTGGGTGCCCTAAAACTTCTGGCTTTTCCCAAAACTAAAGTCCCTTTGAAAGGGAAGAGATTTCAGACCATCAATAAGATTCAGGAAACCATGACAGGGCAGCTGGTGGTAATTGGGAGAACTGTGTGAGGCCCCAACGTGCCTACTTTGAAGGGGACTGAGGCATCGTTGTCCTACGTACAATACTTCTTATATCTTCTTCAGCACATATCTCTATTTTTCATATTACATGGCTAGATACCTTCTGGACAGACCTCACATGTATTTGTATTTGTATACATGGAAATATTGAATACACGTGTATTTAGGCAAGTACATAGGAAGGAGACTGAACTGCTGAGAGCATTGCCTTGGGAGAGAAGGCACCAGAGGAGGAAGTGGCGAAGACGAGTTCCCACTCACCAAATGTCCCGGCTCCCTTCTTGCAGTGCTCCTCTCTGTGTGAAGATACATGCCCGTGCTGCAGAGCTCAGGAATGGCCACAGGACTTGCTTTCACCAAAAAAAGTGATGTGGGTTGCTTTTGTGCAAAGGTCTAGAAGTCAGGACATCATTCACCTTGTCTCTTTCTCTCTCCCGTGAGACTGACAGTGTTCCAGGTAGAAGCTGGGTTTTCCCATCAGCTTTGGTTCTGGAGTGAAAAAGGCAAGAAGCAGGGCTGTAGCCAACTTGTGGAAACTGTGTAGTGCGAACAAGAAATAAACGTTTGTTGCTGTAAGGCGCTGAGACGTGGGTGTGTTTGTTACTCTGGTGTAACGTGGTCAACCCTGACTGATACATATAAAGCAAGGTGTCTCCAGGTTTTCTTCTGTCTGTTTCTCTATTGCATGGGCACCTGCCAATATAATACACCAATGTATTACTTACAAATAAACTAACTTTAAAAAATTGCCATCTTAAAATTACAAATGACTATGTGTTAAGGGCCTTTGAAACTGTTGACAAATAGAAACTGCAAGGCTAAATTCTGGGACTCCAAGGGCAACATTGGTGTGCCTGCCTGAGACCTGCAGGCCAACACACCATGGCTACGACCTGTAGTACTGAAAAGGTAAAAGGTATGTCGTCAAATCAGGGACCAAGAAATATAGTGATTAATCAGACACATTAGAAATCTTCTTGTGCACCTTAGTGGAGGAGGTCAGGACAGCAAACATGCTACCCACTGCACCCCAGGGCGAGGGGCATTCTAACCAACGTTGGACCACAGGGGCTGCTTTTAAAGATTTCGGAGACACTGTTCTTCAGTAGTAAGAATTGTATGGCACTTCATGCTGATGCACAGTTGTCTGAATATGTCGGTCCCTTCGGATGTGCCCTGAACACAAAAAATTGAGAATGACTAGCTCCAGGAAACAGAGCAGGTAACCGCACGTGGACTCCTATTTCCTGGTGGCTGCTGCCCCTGACTCAAATCCCAGACTCTCAACACCGACTCAGTGATTGAGCACCTCCTCTGTATCAGGCACTGAGACTGCCATCAGCAATACAGGTGCAAATCTCAGACTCAAAGCCCAGATCAATAATACATTCCCAGAGGCAGGGCGAAAGCTATAGCAGTAGTAGCCCTTTCTTTGTGGTTGGGGAGGGGTAGTAGTTTCCCAGAATCGTACCAGGTCTATAATTTCTAATTCTCTAAAAAGATCCTACAAGCCCACTGTGATCACCCCTACCTTTTTGTATGAGGACACTGAGGTTGAGTCAGTCTCCAGTTCTTTTTGTTGTGTATACCCTCTGCAAAGGGATGAATAAAGAATAGCCTTGAGCAGGGAGTGAATAAGTCTTGAGTCAGACTTCAACCTGCAGAGCAGGGTGCACAGACCCAGCTCTTGGCTTACGCTGTCCCCAGAGTGTGCCACAGAAGTTGGTTAGAGGCCAGCCTGACGATCTGACCTGGGTTAGCTCTGGCTCGCATTCCTCCCAGTTTTGCCTCCCATCCCTCCTTCTGCTAGTGCTGGAAGTAAACATCTGACTTGCTTGAAGCGGGAGGGTGAGAGCAAGGAGAAGTCCTCACAGTAGGTCTGCTGTTAGACAAAAGAATTCTCAAAGAAGCAGATCTAGGTTGTGGTGATTCAGAAGGTGCCAAGTCCATTCTGTGACTGAAGCGGTTGGGGAATAGGTCACGTATTTACCATGAACTCTAACATTTATCCTGGTTTAAGCCCTCAGCGCAGGGAAATGCCCTAGGACAGGGGTTCCCAACTTCTGGGCCAAGACCTGGTACCCCTGCAGGCCTGTTAGGACTGCCCCTCCCCCCCCAGCACAGCAGGAGGTGAGCTTGAATGTAATGCCCTTGCATCATCCCCACATCATGCCCCGCCCCCATCCTACCTACCTCCCACCCCTGCCTCCATCCATGGGAAAAATGTCTTCCATGAAACCAGTCCCTGGTACCAAAAATATTGGGGACCACTGCCCTAGGAATTCTAACTCAGATCTGTCCTCAGATCCGTACTTAAGCAAGTTTATCCTGAGCGAGGCATAGCAGGGCTCCCAGCCCCAGACCCTTTTCCCCTCTGCAGGTGAACTAAGAACAGTGAACAGAGGAGGTTCACCAAAAGAGCCCAGAAGGTCCCAAGCAAGAGACACTGGAGACAGTCTCCTTTCCCAGGCTCTGCCTCTGGTGCTTCCGGGCTGGGGCCAAGGCTCAGCGGCCTTTGTGCCTAAAGACTGTCACAGCCCAGTAGACACTCATGACAGAGCGAGGGATTTTTAACCAGATGAGCGATTCGGGACAACCTATAGGATGGCGCACCAGAGTGCAATGAATGAGTGGCTCGCCTCTACGTTGTGGATGGAGGTAGGAAAAGGAGGTTCATGAAATCCCCTCAACAGCCCTCCAGCTGGCGCTACAGTGACAAATGGAGAGGCAGAGACGCACAGGGTATGAGGAGACCCGCAGGGAACCCTTCTCCTTGGGATATGAGAAAACAGTACCAACACGTTGATAGAACCACAGTGGCCAAGGTTTCATCAGAGTTATGATTCAATGAAAAGGAACAGAACTCCTACTGGGGCCCAGTTTTGATCTTCAGAGTGTTATAAAGCACTGTAGACCTTTATTGATGGAATCATTGAGGCTCGGAAGGTGTCACTTGACATTATGTGTTATACTCACCTGCACTGTTTGAGAGAAATTTTGTGCCCTTGTGAAGCTGGCAGTCAGGGCTTCAAAACATGGTGGTGTAGTGTTTTTGACTGACTGTCTACTTAAGCTGTGTGGGGGCCTTGAGGAAGAAAGTATCTTCTATTTTCTTTAATCCTTACCCAAAATATGTTTTATTAACTTCAGAGAGAGAGGAAGGGAAAGAGAAAGAGAGGGAGAGAAACATCAATTGGTTGCCTCCTGTACCTGCCCTGACCGGAGATCAAACCCACAGTCTAGGTGTGTGCCATGACAGAGGATCGAACCACCAGCGTTTTGGTGCATGGGACAATGTTCCAGCCAACTGAGCCACCCGGCCAGGGTGAGAAGGAAAGTAGCTTGAAAGAAAAATCTGTTTCCTCTGTGCCTAGAAGGACTTGAAGCAGGATGAAGTGTGGTGTGCAAAATATCAGGCGACCCTCCCCCTCAGGGTCATGCAAAGGAGCCCCTCCCTCAGCTCTGTCCCCTAGGTGCCTCACTGGCCGCACCCTAGTGCTGGCCCCGGAGGGGAAGCGCGGTGCCAAGAGGAGACGAGGAGCCAGTTGCTGAGCGGATAAACAAATGAGGTGCTCAGGGAGAGGACACGCTCATTGGAAAACTCTAGACACTGGATGTTTCACAGCTGTTGGACAGCCTGCTTGCCAGAAGGTTCGTGTTGACACAGATGAATGGGATCTTTTATAGTGGAATTGTGTTAGCTGGGGCTGCTATAACAAAATACCACAGGCTGGTGGCTTAAACAACAGACCTTTTTTTTTTTTTTAACCATTCTGGAGGCTGGAAAAATCCAAGATCAATGTGCTAGCTGGTTTAGCTTCTGGTGAGAACCTTCTTACTGGCTTGAAGACTGTCTCACGCTGTGGAGACAGAGCCCTGGGCTCTTCCTCTCCTTACCCAGACACCAATCCCAGCTTGGGGCTCCCACCCTTGTGACCTCAGCTGAACCTAATCACCTCTCAGGGGTCCCACCTCCAAACCCATCACACTGGGGCAGGGCTTCCACACAGGAATTTCAGTGAGACAGGAACATCCAGCCCACACCAGAAGTGCATTATGGTTACATGTTTTAGGTCTGAGCTTTTGTAAGAAGTCTGATCACTGAAGTAGATGAAAAATTCCAGGATGGCTCCAAGGTTCCTGGGGTGCACACTCTGTGTGATCCCCTCGCTTGAGGTGAGAGTGCCCGACCCAATCAGGTGAGGTCAAGAGGTCAGAGGTGGAAAAAGTCGGAGAGGTTGGCTGGAAGCGAGAGAGGGATCTTCCTGGGGCCTGGAGGGAGCCAACAGGCCTGCGGTGGGAGGGGCTGAGAGCAGTCCCGGGCAATACTCAACAAGAAAGTGGAGACCTCAGTCCCGCAATCAGTCTCAAGCAGCTAAATTCTGTCCAAAGTTACGTGAGCTTGGAAGAGGACCCCACATGTCAGATGAGGCCCTAGCCTGGCCAGCACCTCGACTTCAGCCTTGCGAGAGACCCTGAGCAGAGACTTGTGAAAACTAATTAGTGTTATCTTAACCCACTTTTTTACACTGCACAGAAAACTAATAAAATCTCCTTTCCGCAATAGATCAGACCACACCACCCGGGTCCTTTTATTTAAAACAGCTTCTATTTGGCTGTTGATTACATTTTTCTTTTGTATTAATACACGACCTCCTTTCTTCTTTCTTTTTTTGTGACTCCCTTTGGGAGAGTACACAGTAATGCAAAGCTACTCTGCCCACATTGTTATTTTAACACTATTTAACACAAAACCATATTACCTTGTCCCCCAACCCCCACAAACCATCTCCACGGCACATACGCTGGTGAGGCTACTGTTTTCCTCCTTCCCGGCTGGTGTTCAGGGCTTCCCAAGTTTAGTACTGCATTCCCCACGAAACAGTTAGACACAGCCCAAACAAACCGCCGCCGGGCTTCTCAACAGGAAGACAGCAGGAATCTCTCCAGCTTGATGAAGAGCCTCTCCAAATATCTCCTCCTAATTCCAGTCGTTTTCTGGTCTATAGAATGGAAAGTCTAAGAATGGCTCCGCAGGTAATTCTGGACACTCACCAGAAACCCATCCCCGCCCCCAGGGAGGGAAGCCAGAGCTCTGGGCTGTTGGGTTTGCAGGCAGCCTCTCGAGAAGTGCCTGTGTGTGACCTGCTCTCAGGGGAGAGAATGAAAAAAGGCACAGAAGTGGAGCCCCCCCCAGAATGGCACCACAGTACGGGGCTCAGTGGCAGAGCTGGCCCTCCCTTTGTTCCCTTTTCTGATGGGCGGGACCATTAGCAGTTGCATTCATCCAGACGACTCTGTTGCATTAAGGGCCCACTCAATCTGGTTTAAGAATACTGGTTCTTGGCTTGGATAATTGGTTCCCTTTGACCCACCCTGTGTTGGTTCCAACCTCACCAACTCCCCACACAGTGCCCCTCACCTCCCCCACCCCACCCCAAATCTCCAGACTTACCCATGGGGAAAGGGTGCCTCTTTCCTCTATTCCAGCCATTTGCCCTGTGCCAGCAGGCGAGGCTTGGGTCATATACCCTCCTCTTCAATCAGCACCGTGGCCAGGGAGATGGAAGTCGCCATTTGGCCAGAACAGGGGTACATGGCCACTCCTAGAGCAGGAGTATGAGGTCACATGGACAGAGGGGGGGAAGGGTGAGTCGCCAGAGGAGACTATAGGCCAGAGGAGACTATAGGCCAGAGGAGAACAGGGTGCTGTGGACAGAGCGGCTGGAATGGACACTGGGCAGGCCAGAGCAGCCCGTGCCCTCCAGCAGTCTGACCTATGCTAATGAGGAATGCAGTTGGAGCACTGGAGACCGGAAAGGCAGTCAGCAGCGGAGGGTCTCTCCCACCCCTGTGCTTCCACGGAGCCGCCCGAATCCTAATGTGCATCTGTCTGTGTGTGTGCCTGTCACCCAAGTCACAGCCTAGAAGCAGAGACAAGGTGTGAGTTCATAGCACATTTTCCTCCACCCCAGGCCCTCGGAGTTCCACTCTCAGCTCCAAGGCGCCCCTGTGCTCTGCATGTGTGTGGGAGGCTGGAAAAGCCCTGAGTCCCAGGCCTGTGGGAGCCCACGCTGCCCCAGAGCTACTGCCTCTCTCTGTGGGTTCACCGGGTCGATCCATCCCCATTCATATGCCATCAGGCCTGCACCTGGCGCGGCCCTCCTGCACACACTTCCTGTGGGTTCTCCCTCAGGCACCTGTCAGGAGTACTGGGACCCCTGCTTTCTGGATTGAGGTGAAAAGAGGGCTCTCAGAAGTTGTTTCTAAGCTCTGGCCTCACCACTCCCTGGGACAGACTGCCTCCATTTCTGCTTTGCTAATAAGATTTCCCTATTCCATCAGAGGGTTCAACAACTTTTTGACAGCCAGGCAAATTTTCATTATATAGGACACGTGTTTGGAAACTGAGCCCTTAGCAGTTGGGTATGCCATATGCCAAAGAAATGTGCCAGTTTGTTTTGCCCAGTTTTCTTAATATTGGGGTCTATTATGAAACCACTGTAATGTATAACAGTATATCTTAAAATGGATCCCAGTGGCATTATCAATTTGATTATTGGTACTTAAATTAATTTTATGCTTAGCACGAGGAATGTTAATTTGGTTGAATGATTCATTTGTGTATTAAACATGCATTTATTGAATATTTAGTAAGTGTAGGGTCATGAGCCAAGGGATACAGATATTTAACACTGCTCCCAGAGTCCACAGTCAACTACATGAAATAAGCACATAGTGCAAAGCAGCTAAATGTGGTCTGTACCAGAACCGGTCCGTTTCTTTAAAAAGCCAACTCACTGGCAGTAGTCAACAAGATGGCATTGCGCAGTTCAGAATTCCTTGAGAACAGGTCTTACATGAAGTGTTCTTACCCCTAAGTCAACAAACAAACAAACAAAGAGCCGCAGGGGAACCTGGGGAGGTGATCGGCATGTCCGTTACCTTGATTGTGTTGATGGTATGGTGGGTGTTTGCATATGTGCAAACTCATCAAATTGCATACATCATACATATGCAGTTTTTGTGTCTCAATCAACCCTTAATAAAGATGTTTAGGGGGAAAAAAGCCAACTTACCCTAAATTCACCTAACTCCTAAACCCCAAGGGGATTAAGCAAAGTTAGCTAAGGTTTGGCTTGGGCAGCTGGTATTAAAAGGGCCACTGAGAAGGTCTGAACGCTGGGACAGATCCTGGTGCCTGGGGAGAGGCTGCAGTGTTGAAAGGAACCCTCCTGCTCCCAAATGAATCAGGCTCTTTCGACCGCTCTGAAAGAAACTGTGTGAAACCCAGCGAAGAAAGTGACTAAATCATTCTCGATCATCTGGCTTTTAACAAGAGTAAGGCGGGAACTTCAGATTATCAATGGCACATTAACCATTTGGAGAAGCTACCAGTCAATACATCATGTAAGACTCCATGAGAGGCGATTTATCACGCTAAGTCAGAATAGGTAGCAAGCACTGATTGACAGGCTCAACTAGCATCGCCATGGACAACCTGCCTCAACAACTTGGATCCCAAGCTTAAACATCTCTGAGAAGGGCCCTGGCCAGCCTATCTTTGGTCAGGTACCACCCTGGGACTGGACAACTGGGGCAAAGCTCATGTCGTAGAACATAGCTGATGATTCTGTAGCAGCCATGGGTGTGCAGGGAAGGGAACTGTCTGGAAGGTATAGTAATGGGGGTGGAAGGAGCTGGACAGACAAAAATACGTGTCTGGTACACCTGACTTCAGCCAGAGAGATTTTCATAGCTCAATTTTAATTTCCTGCCACTTAGCATGGACTTATTGCTGTTACTTCTATGAGGCAGATATTAAACCTTGGTCCTAGAAAATGAGCTGTGGATGAAATAACAAATCCCCACCTGGACTGTTGAAACGGGACATTGTCATTCACCCTGCACCACACTAGAACTGGACCCGTGGGGCACTGGGGTCTCTACCCTGAAGCCGGCCTATGCCCCAAGCTGCACTGTCTGCTGTAGACCTCCATAACGCGAACACACGACTCCCCGCCTTCTCCTGGATTTCCAGCCGCCATGCTTTAAGCTCCATGTCTGACCCCCTCCCTGGGGCAGTGAGCCATGACTACCACCCCAGAAAGGCTGCCTTCAAGACAAAGCTCAGTGCCAAGGCTTGGCAGAGCACCGATGGACGAGTGAAACGGTCAGAGACTGAGAGTTAACCTTGCTGCAGGCGGTCAGCCCCAACATTGTCTGGGAGAGCTGGGTGACCCCAGAAGAACATCTGGGGGGTTGCTGCATTTCTCCTGACGGCCTCTTCTCTCCACACTCCTGGCATAGGGAATTCGGGCTGGCTGGAGTGAGTACGTGAGGTGAAACATGAAAAAACAAATCAAGACTTGAGAGAATAACAACTATAGTATGGATTCTATTGTAAATACATTTGACTAGTCTATAAGAATGCTTGGAAACCACATGCAGCATGCAAATCGCAGGGCAACCAACAGACAACCATCCAGTGCTTCCCTTTTTCCTGGAGGTGACCCTTCAGAGACCTCCCCGGGGTCTCTGCCATCTCCTGCTCTTCCTGGGGGACCGAAGGGTGAAAGGAGGGCAACGCGTGAAGCTGGCCAGTAACCTGGCCACACGAATCACTTCACAGACCAGTGAAACCCCAATACGAGGGCGTGGAAAGACGGCCCAGCATCCATGCAGCATCCAGGACTCCTGGGATGACCCCTGCGACAGAGGCCACTGCCTAGTTGTCAAACCAGAATGCCAACGTGGTGGCATCAGTAAGATTTCTCCTACCAGTTGGGGGCAAAGAAATGATAAAAACATCCAGTTTTTAAAACCCCAGTAATATGAGGAGACAATGATCTCCAAGTCCCTGGTCTTTAGAAAGAATCACTGGAGTTTCTAATTGCTGCAGCTCTAAACATTTCTGTGTTCTTTTTTCTTCTGAGTGTAGATAGCCAGCTGTCGAGCTTTGGGGGAGGCAGCATGGCACAGTAGGCAGAAGATAGGCTTCAGATGCAGGCAGCCTCAGAGGGAGCCCCGGGGGCCCTTCCTTAGCTGTGTAGCCTTGGACAATTTGTATAACCTCTTAAGCCTTAATTTACTTATCTAGAAAATGGGCATAGAATCTCCCTGATGTGAAAACATAAGTGAAAGAATGCACACAAACCCTTAGCTCATTGCTTGGCACACAGCAGACTCGGAGGGAGACAAGTATTTGTGAGGGGAGGGGGCAGAAGGTGGAACAGGAGGAAGGCAGGCATCGTGGGAAGGTGTCCTGGCTGGGCCACACCCACTTGACAGCAAGCTTTTGAGGTTCTGGCTGTGTCCTGCTCATCCTGCAATCTCCAGCACCAAGCACGGGCCGTGTATAACATGGGCACTCAGGAAGTGGTTGTTCGATGGAATGGAGCCATAGCTGGGCCCCAGGCAGGGAGAGGTTCCCAGAAGGGAAGGGAGGCAGGTGAGAGAGGAGAGGACAGAGAGGCAGGAGAGCGGCAGCTGGCGGGGAGGAAGGACACAGATGACAAAGCCTGAACGAGGGAGATTCCAGATGATAAACTCTAACTTCGCCCTGTCATTAGGGCCCCTGTAAAATTAATGGACTTGTGATGGAATGGTTTCAAAAGTGCTTTGGAAGCCAGATGGGAAGCTTATGTCATTGTTTTCGCTTGCAAGCTCAACTGAAAATAACGAGCCTGGTACTGCCTGCAGGGAAGGTCCAGGCATCCTGCCGCCTCCTCGGTCCCGCACTGCGAAGCTGGAGCCTCCCACGGCTCTGCAGGCGCCCTCTGGAAGGGGCATGGGTAACGCAGCTGGCGTGGGGAGGTGCTCGCTGTGAGGCAGACCGGGCCGGGAGAGGGGGACGTTCCGACCTCACGACAACTCACATCCCACGTCTCCTGGCAGAGGTGAACAAAACACTGAAAGCTAACCAAATTCTGAGGCTGGGTGCCTGGGCGGGGGCTTTTAAGCCTTCAAGAGAAGCTGTATTACAGTTACACATGAACACTGTTGGAAACCTGTAAGCTGCTACATGAATATAAAGGCTTATTGGTCATTAGTGTGGGGACAAGAAAAAACACCAGACGAAGAGAGACGGCAGGGTCCTTCCACTCACACTGCAACCCACCCTGTCTGACAGGCCCCCTAACCTTTCTGGACCTCCGTCTTTCCACTTGCAAGACAAGGACAGCTTCCCCAACCCCACTCTCGGTCCAGATGACCCCGGCTTTCTCTGGGCTCCGAAGGCACATAGCCCAGCTTTTTGCTTGACGTGTATTTCACTCTATCTGACATGAGATTTTTTTTAATACATCAGTTAGTTGTTTACACAACTCTGACACAGCAGATTATAAGCTCCATGAAGGCAGGGACTAGTGGGAAACACAGTCAATAATTATTTTCAATCATTCACTTAACAAGCATTAACTGAGCCCACTTGCCACCGTATAAACTCTAAGAATACACCAGTGAGCAATCCATAAAACTGTTGCTCTCTGAGAGTTTGCTTTCTAGTGCGGAAGATAGACAACAATGGCAAAATATAACATATAGAAGAAAAGTAAAAGCAGGACTCCGGCATTGCACTTCTCCAGGGGGCGCTGTTCCTACGGGACACGTTAACGGTGCTCCCTGGATTGTGCAAGAGCAGCTGCCCTGGTGATACCATAGCCCCAGGGTCTGGCCCACGGCCTGATATGTGGTAAACATTTTAGAAACAGTATTAAGGATAAGTGAATGACATAGTATGTGGTCTTTCTCGGTGTGATAACATGTTTTAATGTTCCCCCCCCCGCCCACTTTCTGCATACACTTCCTGGCCCCTTAAAGTCAGGTAGGCCCACGTGACTAATTCTGCCCAGCGACACATCAGTGTGATGGGATTCACCCCACCTGGCGCTCATCTGACCTCCAGCTGGTTTTTTCTCCTGCTGCCGACCAAAGCAGCTACAAGATGCGGATTCTCTATCACCCAGAGCCCCTGAGGGATTCTGTGGAGCAGAGCAGACCCTCACTGGCTAAGAAGCATTTTCAGGATAAGCCTTTGTCATGTTAAGCCGCTGAAGCTTTGGGGTTTGCTTGCTGCTTGCTGCAGCCTGACTAATGCTCTCACCCTCCTGTGAACTCTTAGATGTTGGCCCGGGGGCCATTGACCCAGCCCAGCACAGAGGTATTCAGTGAAAAAGAACGGAGAGATGAGAGAGTGACTAGTAATCACAATTCACAAGTGGTATCAGTGCAGTTTTCCTCTGCGGACATTCCTCGGCTCTTAGGGAACGTACTCCTGGGGGCCCTGGGCCCGTCCTCAATGGCTGGATTGTTCGTTTCCAAGGGGTAGGTTTCCTTTTACACGCAAGGCCATCTCTGTGGTGAGGTAATGCTGCCCTTTCCACACGGGACACAAATCACACCAGCTTCTTTCCATGTGATGCAAACGACCCAGAGAAAGGACGTGATTTAGCACATCTCTAGGCCCCAGAGTTGAAGCAACAGGGGTCACTGCCTACCCAAGCCCCTCGGTGTGGCTCACACAAAACAGACATTTGCAGCCGTGCTGTGGGTGTAGGCAGAGGTGTGGACCAACACGCCCCATTCCCACAGGGTCAGAAATGCACCGATACGGACAGGGCCAGGGCTTCTCCAATCACCTGGAGGGCTTTATTCAAAACCAGATCGTCAGCCCCCCCCCCCGCCCCCCCGCCCCGAGTCTGTGACTCCACAGTGTGTCTGGAGTGAGGCCTGAGACTTTGCATCTCTAACAAGCTCCTGGGTGCTGCTGCTCCTGGTTCCAGGACTGTATTGTGTGAAACAATTGCTTTAGACAGTGCTCTGCCTCTCAGCGCCAAGTCGAGGTTAAATGCCATACCCCTAAGATGAGCAGTACCACCTGCTATCAGCCGTGAAGGATACAGGACAGGCTCATTTTTATTGATTGCCCAGATCAGAAGTGGGGAAAGGATGGAGGAAAGATCAGACGCAGGGAGGGGAGGGGCTGGGAAAAATCCAATTCGAGGGTTATTGCCTGGAAGGAGTGCTGATGAGTGTCACTAAGGAAGGTCCTGGGATGAGACCAGGAGGATGCTGGGGCCAGTACGAGTGCACAGGTGGTCAGGGGAGACAAGTTTGAGAGCTGATCATTGGAGAGTGAAAGGAGCACTGGATTTAGAGTCCAGAAACCTACAGTCCGCTCCCATAAGGCCTTGCAGCTGCTGGCAGCAGCCAAGACTAGCTACTCTGAGGTCATTGAGGCAGATCTAACAGCACTCATGGGTAGATGCTGCGAGGTTGCTGGGTGGGTAAGCCCAGCCCAGGGCCCTATGTCCAGTGTACTATCTGTACCAGGCCTGAGACCCAGGACAGGAAGCCACCAGGCACTGCAAAGCACTTCCACATATTCCTGCTGACTTACTCCCCGTGGTCCCAGCAGGGTTGTGCGGTGCCGAGGGGTAGTGTGGGCGGCCGTGACTCACTCAGCCTCGTGAGCAAGCAGATGCTGCCACTGCAGCCAGCCGCCACAGACACGGGCTACATCAATCTCAGGTCCCTGCAGGGGGCAGAGAACAAGCCACGTGAAGCCAGTGAGCCGGGGCTGCGCTGGGCGCAGGCAGCAAATCAGTGAGAACAGCCTGTGCCGTGCCGGCCCGTGAGCTGCCTGGGGAGCTGAGCTGAGAAAGGCAGCGACAAAGCTGGGGCAGGGACTGGAGCATGTGACAAGTAGCAGATGGGAAGCTGTGGTGGTGGCATGGGAGCATCAGATTGACTGTGGAACATTTGTGTTTCAATGGTGGGGCGGGAAGAGGAGATGAAAGCATTGCTCCTGACTCTCACCCTGATCTCCTGCTTGGACAGACCTGGTGCCTATGAAACTGCTCCCTCGAGAGACAATGTGGACCTGCCCTCCAGCCCAGCTGGCCAGAAATGTACCTGGAGAAAAAGGGGAAATGGAGGCCAATGGCCTAAGCAAAGTCCCACCACTTCCAGAGGCAGAGTCAGACGGGGATCCTGTATCCTCTGCACCAATCCCTCATCGTTGTAATATTTTTTTATTCTCACCCGAGGATGTTTTTTATTGTTTTTAAAGAGAGAGGAAGGGAGAATGAGAAAGAAAGAGAGAGCGGCAGGGAGAGAGAAAGAGACAGAGCGAAAAACATTGATGTGAGAGAGAAACATCAATTGGTTGTCTCTTGTACGTGCCCCGACCAGGGATTGAACCCACGACCTGGGTATGTGCCCCGACCAGGGATTGAACCCGCCACCATTTGGTTTATGGGACAACACTCCAACCAACTGAGCCAGGGCAATCCTTCATTGTTTCCCACTGGACACTTGTCCCAAGGAAACAAACTGACGGGCCTTGGGAATCTGCTTTGCCTTGAGTATCTGCTCTCCGAGGCTGTGGGTGCTGCCATTAATAACATACTCTGCTTTTCCCAAAGACAACAGGGCGTCTCCAGCCAGCTTCCCCGACCTTCCTCACCACCCCACAGCCCAGGTCAATGAGTTTCCACCGGCTCCACCAAGCAGACAGCAGAAATCCCAAGGGTTTCCAGGTTTCCCTGACAGCTCTCATTACGGGGTCGGGGACCAGAGCCAAAGCTGCGCCTGCTGGCTTTTCACACCATCCCTTTCCAGGGTGGGTGAAGGTCTAAACTCACCAGTCCCATCTGGGGGCTCTCAGGCTGTGCCCCCAGTTGTCCCCTCTGTTCCTAGCTGAGGCTCACAGCTGGCTGTGGGGGCATGGGAGCATCTTCACACCTGGAGGACCCTCAGCCCTGCTCAGTCCCCCACTCCCCAGCCCTACCACAGCCCTCAGACCTTCTTTCCCCTCCCTCCCACCTGCCTGCAGGTGGGCAACGAGGGACTTTCCCCTTCCATTTCAAGGATGGGATAAAGGCCACTAGCTAGGCCTCAACCTCCAGTTTCCCTCCCACCTCCTGTTTAAAGAAAATCCCTTTGCCCACTCACCTATGTCTTTGATCCACTAATGATCTCCTTTCTCCTAATTGTTCAGCTTCTGCTCTTCCGTGAGCTGCTCTGCCATCTATAAGCACCTCGCTCTATCCCATGTGAAAGGACAACCAGGCCAAACATGGGTTCTCCTCTGGCCACTCTCCTGCCCCAACTGAAAAGCTGCTCCTCAGAGCAGCCTGTACTCTTCTCTCCCTGTTTGTGCCTCCAAGGGGTCCAAACCTCTGTGATGCCAGCATCTCAGCTCCTCCTCCTCTACCCTATGCCCCCCATCCCCGTCTACCAGGGACAGAGGGGCACCTGAGGCTGCCCCCGATGTTCCCAATAGGTCTAGTCCCCAGGCATCAGAGGGGCTGGGTTCCCAGTAAGGGGTTGAGCAGGGTCCCCTGCCCCAAGCAGTTACACTTGTGCTTGCAGTTTCCTGGACGGCCTCTCCAGCTCCAGCCCTGCCCTCCCTACTCACTCCCCTTTTCAGATTGGCTGCTGGGCTGCAAGGCCAAGTGTGTGAGAGCAGGCCCAGGCTGTCACTTTGCTCTGTCCCCAGAGCTGGTCAGCTGCTGGAAAGTGTGCAGAAAGGCCAACGTACTTCCAGCCTCACATAGATTCTTCCCCAAGCCCTTCTACAGCCACCAAAATGGAGACTCTCACATTTCAGAGGGACCTTCCAGTCTAGGATCCATCCCTCTCACTGGGGACTGCTGGCAAAGGATCAACCTGTCTGGCTTGAGTAGTTCTCAGAACAGAAGGGTCTCCTCTTGTTGAGGGAGTCTCTGAAGAGACTTTGGCTAATGGAAACATCTTTCTGATTTTGATCTGAAATCTGCCTCCTTGGAATTTCCACCCATGTGGTTCTGTTTCCCCCATCCTTGGAAGAAAATGTCTTATCATCTAACCGGTCTTTCAGCTACTGTAAGAGGTGAGTGTGGAACTATTTGCCTCCATTATAGGAAGCAGACACCTGGGGAGGATAAACAGCTTGTGAAAAAGTTGCAGGTGGAGTTGGAAATAGAACCCTTTGCTTCCCAGGCCAGCCCTCCTTCCATTACTCTGTGTTTCTTAATCCTTACCAATTGTGACTGAGTACCTACTATGTGCACCTGGAGGAGTGGGTAGGCTGAGGCACAGGAGACCTCGATCCTCACTCCAAAGTGTCATCGGTTCCAGCTCCGAAAGCACACCCCCACACTCACACACACACTTCACGACACTTGCTCAGCCAGCAAACTGGGTGGCCTCACCTCCACCCCAGAAACCCAGGCTTCTTCCTTGCTTTCAGCTGCTCCCCACAGCACAGGCCCATAGGTAGGAAAGGGGAAAATGCAGAGAAGCTTCTCTTAACCAGAGAAGAGAAGAGCCTGCACTTGAAAGGAAGAAGAAAGGCCAGAAGAAGAGTTTGAAAATGATAGCTGTCAACACCAGGCTTGGAAAGCCCACACAGAGAGCTCGTGGGTGGGTGGGTGCGCAGGCGGGATGCTCACCAAGTGCCAGAGCTGAGTCGTGTGGCAGAGGGAAGAAAGGGTGCAGGGCCGGAGCGGTGCCAGAACTGCAAACTGGACGGCCAAGACCTGGTCTCAACAAAGGCAGGCTCTGGCACATTCCAAGTACCTGGCTCTGTGGGCATGCTCCACCCCCGGAGATGTGTCTTCATCTTCGTTAAAGGCACAGTGCTCAAATTCCAGTGTCTGGCTGAGTACCCGGCCGTCAGCATCAGCACTAGGCACTTCACGCTTCACTTTGTCTCCCCCGGATGGCAGCATGTATTCCACCGAATCCTGTAGGCACAGAGAGACCCAGGCCCTATTCTCTGAAGCTTGTGGGTGCACGTGATGACTGACGCCTTCTGTTATGGATCGAATGTCCCCCCCCCCCCGCCCACAAAGTTCATAAGTTGAAGCCCTAACCCCTGGTATGATGGTATTAGAAGTGTGATTAGGCTTAGATGACATCATGAAGGTGAAGGCCCCATGAAGAAATTAACGCCCTTACAAGAAGAGAGACCAATCCTTCCTCTCTCCGACCTGTGAGGACACAGCGAGCAGCCAACTGCAAGCCAGGAAGCAGGCTCTCACCAGGAGCCAAATCTGCTGGCCCCTTGATCTTGGACTTCCCAGCCCCCGGAACTGTGAGAAGTAAGTATCTGTGGTTTATGAGCCACCCAGTCAGTCTACAGTAGATTGTTATAGCAGCCTGAGCTGACTAAGACATCCTCTAGGATGCTCAGAGGCAGAACATGTAGATATCTATCTGATAACGCAAACAGAACTTACAGACAAGGCAAGACGTATGGAACTCAGCTTCTTCGGGGGACAGGGGTTGGGAAGGAGAACCATCACCTCTGTGAAGGCTGCATTTGGCTCAGAATCTCTGAGTGTCAAGTTGAAGGGCTGGCGTTGGACTCCAGGGCTCCCAGTGTGGATGTGGTGAAAGACAGTCCCAAAGGAGATGACTATTCCTACCAGTGAGCTGTGGAGTTCCAGACAAGTGGGAAGTGAAAGGACGATCTGGACACTCACCCTGTCTTTGCCACTGACAGCTGTGTGGCCTTGGGAAATCACTGCACCTCTCTGAACCTTGGTTATTTCATCTCTCTCAAGAGGATAAGATCTGATCTGCTCTCCCCCCCTTTGAGCGTGGTTGCAAATGGACATATATGAAAGAGCTCTGAAAAAAATTTAAATGTAAGGATGAATTTTTATTCTGAATGAAATATTCTAGAAGGGTTCAGGCAAGGTCATGTGATGAAGAATTTCCCCTATTCCTGAAAATGTGCTTAAATATCATTTTACTGAAGCAGGCTGGGGAACGGGGGACCCCTCAGCACCCTGGCATACCATAGTCTCTTCACGGGAAGGATGAAGCCTGTGAAATGCAGCTGGGGCATTTGGGGGTCAGGCTGGCCAGTCCAGTGACCCTGCTGGAGTTGTAGCAGAAATTCTAGGGCACCATGCAATGCAAACACCTCCCCTGCGGGGGTGCTCAGTGTCAGGGTTTGGCCTGCCTGAGAAGCACCTGGGGTGCCGTGGATGACAGAGACTCCCACAAGGCAACATGCAGTAGGAACCGTAACAGGGGCTTATGCCAATCGCTAAGTGAGTGCGGAGCAGAAGATTAGTTACCACTGAAGAAACCAGGGAAAGCTTCAGGGAAGAGGAGGCAAGAGGCCTGGATGATGCCTTTCATGATGATAGGTTCCTCTGCACCAAGGCCAGGGCGGTGAGTTCCTGAGATTACCGGAGGAGTCAGGGACACTAGGAGGCTAGGTTTCAAAGGGGTGGACAAAGGGAGGCCCGCAGGACCACAGTGCTGCAGGGGCATGAGCAGATTCCTGCCCTGGAGGAGCCAGGGCCAGAGACTGAAGTCAGTGTCCCTGCACCCAGAGCCCAGACCAGGTGAGAGGGGGATCCACCTACAAACAGCACAGGAACAACTAAGGCTTCCAGGTGACCTGTAGATCCCCCGGCCTGTATTTTTTACTTAGTTTTACAGACCATGGAGTACAGGGCATGCAGGATCATCCTACCAATTTAAAGGATCAGGTTCAGTGCAGGCAGTAAGGAGGGTTTCAGGAGATGAAGATGACAGGTGATGGGCAGGATGGTAGGGGCGAGATTCCTGCAGCAGGCACAGTGTGAGGACAGACCCAGTGGTGAGGAGGTAGAGTCCACGGGCAGCACCAGTCACTGCTGGCAAGGCAGGTTGGGGCAGGGGGTACTTTGGCTGGTTTAGGGAATGTCTTAATATGGCTGATTACCAGCAATAGTGTGGGGAAACGCGAGGCAAAAAAGACCACTTGGCAAGCAGTGATAGAGACCTTTACAGAACAGAGGTAGTAGAGAATAAAAGACCAATCTGAGAGATCATGGAGGTAGAATCAATAATGCTTGGTGATGGGTTGAACATGGGAGCCAGGCAAGAGGAAGAAAGCCAAGGAGATCTTAAGCTTGTAGAGAGAAAGATGGGGATGCAAACAAAGCAAATACAGAACTCAAAGTCGGGAAAACGGCAAGCGTGACTGCAGAGAAACTCCATTTCCTTAACAACACTGTCTCCTTTCTGTCCGTCCACTGCCTTCCTTAATCATGAAGCCCATAGGACATTAGATTCTGGTCAGCATCAAACTGTCTTAAGAACAAAGCCTCAGGTGTATTGCCGCAGAAACTGACTTTGGGTCAAGCTGAAGATAACATCCTGGCTTCAGTTGTGTTTTGGCCCCAGGCCCATGAAAGCAGAATGACCCTAAAGGACAACCCCATTGTAAAACCACACAGACAGAGCAAGGCCTTGCGGACATCAGGACCCGAGACACTGATTGACTACTTCCTACCCTGGCCGCAGTCCATCAGAAGAGCCCACCACCCGAAGTCCTTTAGCCACCATGACTGACAATTTTCCCGACACAGCCCATCCCCTGGAAGCCACTGGGGCACCAGGTCTGTGAGCGTCAGCTCACCTGGGACTCCGGGCTTGGTGCCATATCTTCAGTGAATTAAACCCTTTCCTTTCTTTGTGGCAGATTCCTTTTCGTGTTTGATTGGGCTTTGATGTGTGCAGACAAACCTCTGGTAACAAAAGTATAGCATGTTGAGGAGAAATACAATGAATTCAGGTTTAAGTACAATTGAAATTGAGGCATGGATTGGATCATCTATGTGCCAGCATTCGCTAGGTGTCTAGAAACACAGCTCTCTAGCAAAGGAGAGAGGTGTATGGGAGAGAGTTTCCCCCAGGGTCTCGCAAGATCATGGAGATAGCTGATATGTAAAAGATGAAAAGAGAGGAGGGCTTGAAACAAACCTTGAGAAATGCAGAAGTGGAAGTTCAAAGGGAGGGAAGGAGGCAGAAGTAAGGGGGGGATGTAGGAGGCAGAGCTGCGGTCCGTGGAAGCAGGAGACCGGAGACGGCTGTATTCTCGCTGCCTGCCTGCCGAGGACAGAGCTTCAGAAAGACCGTGAACTGTACCCGTCAGGGTTCCGATTGTAAGGGCGTGAAAACCAACTCGAGCACAGACAGGAAGGAGATCTGTTGGCTCAATAACCAAGCAGTGGGAAGCAGTGATGCTGGCTGAAGCGGCCTTTGTTGTCCCGTGGCCTCTGTTTCCGCTCCCTTCCCAACGGCACACAGGTTTGCTTCTGCGGCTACTCCTCCCTGATAGACACGGTCTGGCAGGGCCTAGCCCTAATGAGGAGCAGGCCTGTGCCTCCAGCTGGGCCAGTCTACAGACACTCCCTGGAACTCGAACCTGGAACAGAATGAAACAAAAAGACAGAAGGGCGGGATTCTCGCGGCTCCAGCATTCTGTCTGAGCAAACTGTTCCACCATAAGACCTTTTTTTTTTTTTGGTCTATCATGCTTGTTTGGCCTTGAGGTGGCCCAGATCCCCACCCATTCCAAGCCTGGCTCTTTAGACTTCTATTAATTCTGTAAAAATCTGGTATCCTTCAAATAAATTATCTCTGGACAGGAAGAACAAGGCTGTTTGCAACGGAAGAATCCTGACTGACAGACCACCCTAGGGACACACCCCGCCCTCTTTCTCCTTCCATCCGGACATCCTTGTTCACTGGAATCTGACCTGTGCAGCCCCGAGGCCAGAGAGAAAACAGCAGGTCCAAGGCTCTCATTGTGTCCATCGCTCAGCCTGGAAGGTGCAGTTGTGAAGAGGAGGACAGCCCTCCTTTGAAGTGGAGGAAGGAGCTGTACCCCAGTCATCTTGCTAAGTAAGGTGCAGGTGGACTGTGGGGCTGGGCCTGGGCCTGGGATGCTGCATTTCAGACCCACTTCTAGTTGGGAGGTCCATGCTGCTGGTGCCCAGAGACTTGCATCGCCGAGAAGCAAAGCTCTGTCGGGTCTAAACAGGGAGACTTGGTAGGCTGAAAGGGAGGCATTTAGGCCCTTTACATCTCCGGCGATCAGACAGCTGTTTCAGTGGGCTTGCTGGGGTGAAGACCAAGTTTCTGTGAGCTGAGGCACAGGGTGGGAGTCAGAGGGAGGGAGAGCAGATGACAGGGTGTGGAACACCTTAGCATGTGACAATACCTGCCCACCTCCTGTCACCTGCCCACCTCAGGATGTCAGAAGTATGTGCTTCTCAGAGGAGCACTCCGGGAAAGTACAAATCAATGTTTGTCGAAGGGGGACGGGAGTGTGGAAGCCTGTCCAGCTTGCTCCTGCCCAACCTTGCCTCCGGGTCCTCCCAGCGTCAGCCCAGTGGCACCTCACAGGTCTCAGGCATCACAGCCCCCTCCTCTGCACATCGGGTGTTCCTGACCCCTTAAAGGCTCTCCACCCTTTTTCCCCCTCTCTTTCCATCCTACCCGACGTCTTCCCATCTTCCCCATCACCTCAGAGAACCCTTTGCGATAGAATAGAAGATTAGACATACGTCATGTTATTTTCTTGCTCAAAACTTTCCCATGGCTCTCACATTACCAGTGAAAGCCCAAATCTTCACCATAGCTTCCAACACCTCATGTGACTGGGCTGCCCATTTCTCTCAGCCCTCGCCCTCACCCCCCACCCCGCTCCCAGCACTGCCTCGCCTTTCCTCAAACACACCCCTCAGGCTCCCAACTTGGGGTCCTTCCACTTTTGTGCATAGTAACTGCCTGATCTCCTTCACATCTTTCTTTAAAAGCCACTTTCTTTATACAAAAACTTGTACTCAAATGTTCACAGCAGTATCATTCACAATCACCAAAAGATGGAAGCAACCCAAGTGTCCGTCAACAGCTGAATGGATAAACAGAAGGCAGTATATCCATACAATGGAATATGATTTGGCCATAAAAAAGGAACAGATCTTGATACGTGTTACAAATTAGATGAACTATGAAAGCATTGTTCTGTGAAAGAAGTCAGTCACAGAACGTCACAGATCGCGTGACTCCATGTATGCGAAGTGTTCAGAACGGGGAAACCTGCAGAGACAGACAGAAGACTGACCGACTGCCCAGGGAGGGAGGAATGGAAAGTGAGAGCTAATGAGAACGTTTCCATTCGGGATGAGGAAAATGTTCCAGAATCGACGGAAATTGTGGTTGTACAAACCTGTGAGTATACCCAAAGCCGGTCAGTTGTGTATTTTAAATGGACGGCGGCATGAGCATTACATCTCAATAAAGCCGTCACCAAACAGAGCCGCCTGCTCAGCGGGTCACCCTGACCGCCCGTTCAGGCATCACAGCCCCCAAGGCCTTCCTCACCTTCTTCCATCCCACGTGCCCTGCTCCGCTCTTTCCGCAGCACGTAATGCCTTCTGACAAACTGTGCAATTTACTTTCTTTTTACCTTATTTTTTGCATTTCTTGTCTCTCCCCTAAAATAATTCCAAAATACTCATGATCTGTCCTTGTATTTTTCTAACCCAATGAACAGAACTATTGTCCCCGGCTGCTGGGTTCTCTCTTAAAGCCCTTGGGGACAGCCCCACCTCCTCCAGACCTGCCCACCCTTACTCCTGTTCCCTTCCCGCTCACGCTGTCGGACTTCTCTGCGGGACACTGACACACTTTCTCAGTAAAATCTGCCCGCCTCTCTCATCTCTCCAGTTCACTCCCTTTCCCCCATGACACCCAAGAAAACCATTTCGTCTGGACAGATTCTCTGTTGAATTTTTACAAAACGAACACACCTGTGTCATGAAAACCCCACGAGACAGAATGCCATCACCCCCCAGAAGTACTGCCATCATCCTCCTCGCTCCCGCCCAGCCCCGGCCCGAGTCACCGCTGCCTGGACTTCTAACAGCGCAATCAGCTCTGCCTATTTCTGAACTGCACACCAGTGGAATCACACAGCATTGCTCTTTTGTGTCTGGCTTCTTTGTGGTAACATAATTGTGTGCACTTAACCAGCCCTAGGCCCACAGTGAGACCCTCCCGGCCAGCGGGAGCACAGCCCTGCAGGCAGCTTTGAGGCTGCTGAGAATAGGCTTCATTCAAATGGGGGTCAGGAGCTGTGGACTTGGGCCTTGACCCTGCTGCTTACCGGCTGGGTGTGTGGGGCCTGCCGGCCTCATAGACTGGGCCTCAGATCACCCTCAATATAAAGGGGTCTCCAATGTCAGCCCCTTCCGGTAGTTTCCTAACAGTCTTTGGAATTGGAGGGAGCCCCCAAGGCCTTTGATTTGACCCCACAAAAGCAGGAAGGGGAGGCTCAATGGCCTGAGCTGTCGGCATGGTGGCCGACATTTGCTAGGAACACCAACCCCAGCTCCCGGAGGACCCATGTTGGTTATGGAACTCCTCGATCTGGGATAGGGGAACACAGCTGAGGGAGAATGAGCAGAGCTGGGAGGGTCTAGATGTTGATCACAAGCCCATGCTTAGCAAGGGGGTGGGTGGAGGGGCAAGGAGGTGACCAGTGGCGAGGAATCCCTGAGTCCTCCCCTCCCCTGCAAAGTTTCTCCACCCTGGTCACATACTCTGCCCACCTGGGCTGCTTTCTCAAACACCCTCACCTGGCCCTGCCCCTAGAGAGACGGACTTAGTCTGATATGGGACTACCCAGCCATCCATTTAAAAGCCCCCAGACGACTCCGGTGTGCAGACATGACTGCGAACCACTGTCGAAGAGTGAGGTGCCCCCAGCAAGTCTTGTCAGGGCCAGTGGGAGCCAATTTGTGTCTTCGTGAACAGAATAGAGAGGCTTTGCCAGACAACCTCTAAGTGTCCTCTGACTCTAGCCTATCATTCTAAGTATCCCCTCTGTTCTGGAAGCTTCCTCTTCT
>PVIA01013842.1:0-29933 GCA_004024845.1 Tonatia bakeri
TCTCAAGCTGCAGAACACAGAAAACATAAAGCTACCTGGTGCTGACATGCTCCTGAGCAGAAAGGCCCCCAGCACTGATCTCAGGAGGAGCCTGTCCACTAATTATCCCTTGCCCTCCGGTCTTCCCACAGCAGGTCAGCAGTGCACAGAGCTGGCTAGGTGAGCCCTCCCCAGCCTGCTGCATCTGCAAATGGAGAAGGTGGCTGCAGATGTGAGATGATTAGGAAGCAATGGAGCAATATCCACAACTGCCTCTGCCCCAGAAGGAGCAATTTGTTCTTCAGGACAAGGATTACTCCACGCTTACAGAGTCTTTGAACAAGCAGATGCCTGTGAGATATCATTTTACTAAACTTTAATGTAAATTTACTTTTTAGATTGCATTCCCACTGGAACAAATACTCTGGAGTGGGAACAGAGAAAAAGACTCACCAAGAAACATCAAATGGGGGAATTGGAAAGTCCCTTAGAGATCATTCATTCCAGCATCTCCACTTTATAAGTGAGAAAACTGAAGCTCAAGATCTGTTATGAGTTGAATTCTATCACCACCAAAAAAAAATGTATATATATGTGTTGTAGTCCTAAACTCCAGTATCTCAGGATGTGACCTTATTCGAAAATAGGGTCATTGCAAGATGTATGAAGTTTAGGTGAGGTTATACTGGAGTACAGTGAGCCCTAATTCAATATGACTGTGTCCTTACAAAAAGGAGAAACGTGAAGACAGACATGCACACCAGGAAAATGCCATATGAAGATTAAGGCAGAGATCAGAGTAATGCATCCACAAGACAAAGAATGCCAAAGATTGCCAACAAATGACCAGAAGCTGGAGGAAGGGCACAGAACAGATCCTTCCTCACAGTTCTCAGAAGAAACCAACACTGCCAACACCTTGATCTTAAACTTCCAGCCTCCAGAACTCTGAGACAATAAATTTATATTGGCTAAGCCACCCAGTTTGTAGTACTTTGCCTGACAGTTGTATGGAACTAGTAATGTCCCCTAGTAATTTGTAATGTATTCAAAACTCATTATTATTATTACTTATTGTCATTTTACATGTTTTATATCCCATTTCATTCTATCAAGTATTGTGAACAGAATTTAAAGAACAGATGAAAAATATACATATGTAAATATTAAATAACCACCAGAAAAATAAAAAATGAGCTAAGTTAAGACAAAAGGGTTAAATGAGACCCATTAATTCCTACCTAACTACCGGTTAAACCACAATTCAGTCTGTAAGATTTCTATTAGGCAAAGCCAAAATAGAAATATGATCAAGAAAAAAAAAAATGGGGCGGGGGCGGGGTGACGAGGACAGGTAATGAACATAGGATACAAAGGGCCTGAAAGAAGCCTGTTGGCTGTTCTCTGAAATCTAGTGGAGGGGACAGACATGTCAACATTTCTCATGCCCTGAACAGGGACACTGCCAGGACTTACGACTGGGCTGGAACCGAAGCTTGGGATATGGTCCATGGACAAACAGCATCGGCATCACCTAGGAGCTTGTTAGAAATGCAGACTCTCCGGTCTGACCTCAGGCCTACTGAATCAGACTCTCATTTTCATAATATCCCAGGGGGGTCATGTGCACATTAAAGTTTCAGATGCACTGCTATGTGGAATCCAGAATAGTTGTCGTCATCTTCTTCTTCTTCCCCTTCTTCTTCCCCTTCTTCTTCTTCTTCTTCTTCTTCTTCTTCTTCTTCTTCTTCTTCTTCTTCTTCTTCTTCTTCTTCTTCTTTTCTCTCTCTCTCTCTCTCTCTCTCTCTCTCTCTCTCTCTCTCTCTCTCTCTCTCTCCCCCCCCCATATCTGAAAATGTGCCTCATTCTTCTTTCCCTGTAGACTGATTCTGCTGTTCCCTCAACTACAACACAGAAACCATGGCTACTATGCACCTGCCTACATCCCATGACTCCCTATTTCTCAGTCCCAACTCTAAATGCCTGGCAGAGGCCTCTGACTGGTCCATACTTGGTCACATGCTCATTCCTGGCCCAATCAGCTATAGCCAAGGAGCATGACAACACAGAACAGAATGGCTGCAGTGTATCATGTGGCCATGGGTGGAAGGCGCAGTTCCCAAAACAGAAAAGGGCTGGGATAGCCAGCCTAATTAGTGCACTCAGTAAATGCTCATGGAGTTCACATTTGGGCAGTGGCAGTAAAGAGCACAAGTTCTAGATCAGGCTACCTGTGTTCCACTACTAGCTCCACTGCTTCTTAGTTGTGTGGCCATGGGCAAGTTGCTTAAACTGTAGCCTCTGTTTTTTCATCTATAAGATGGAAAAACTAACAGGACATAACTCCTCTGGGTACCTGTGAAGCTTGAATGAAATAACATACATAAAGCACTTGGCTCGATGCCTAGTAACAGAGCAAGTGCTCAGTAAATATCAGCTATCACTATTAGTACTCTTAATAAAAATGATGATAATGAAATCAGACAATATCAGCATAATCAATCAATTTCTTCCTCAAGTTTAGTGACCAAGGAAATCCAGACCACAGTCTCTGAATTCACCTTTTAGTACTTGTTAAGTTCACTCTTTTCAGCCATAACTTTCACTGATACTAGTTTCCTTTTGGTGTCCAGTCATTCACCCAACAAGTATGTTTTGCATTGCTACTTCGTGCCTGACAGCGTGCCAGGAGTCAGGGACACAACAAAGAGACAAAAGTCCTGCCTAGGGAAACTGACACCCTAATAGTTCTTTCCCCAAAGCACCAGGCACATATACCACTGGTCCTGGACAGAGGGAGGGGACTTTATGAAGGCAAACCTAAGGAGACTTGAGCAAGGCAGTAAATAACCTTGAGTAACAATGAGAGTGAGTCCCTGTAGAGTTTGCCATCATAATGAATTGTCACAAACTCACTGACTTAAAACAACAGAAATATATTCTCTCCCAATTCTGGAGGCCAAAAATCCAAAATCAAGGTGTTGGAAGGGTTGGTTCCCTTTGTAGGCTCCGAGGGAGAACTTGTTTCATGCTTCCCCTCTAGCTGCTGGCAATTTTTGGTGTCCCTTGACTTGTGGACACATCACTCGAATCTCTGCCTCCAGTCTTCACATGGCCTTTCTCTGTGTGTCTCTGGTCTCAAATCTCCCTCTCTTTTCTGAGCACACCAATTATTGTGTCCACTATAAATCCAAGATGATTTCATCCTGATATCCTTAACTTAATTACATATACAAAGATCCTATTTCTAAATAAAGTCACATCCCCAGGTATGGGGGGTTGGGACTTGAACATATCTTTTGGGGGACACTATTTAATCAAGGATAGTCTCCTTCCAACTGTCCTTCAGTTTTGCCAATTACATCAAGGAGAAAGTCTGTCTGTGAATGCAATGTCCTTAACATCTTTTCAAAGCTGGCCAGTCCCCTGGTTAAGCCCAGCTTCAACCAACCTCAGGCTCTGAATCTCGAGATGGCAAAGGCAGCCAGTTAGGATTACACATAGCTTTGTAATCATAACTGGATACCTTTGTCAGCTCATGTGCACAGCAGCCCTACTAGAGGAGGTACGACTATAAACCTACTGCACATGAGAAAAATGGGGCCTGGCAAAGTGAAACAACCTGCCTTACGTCACACAGCCCTCAAGCAATCCAGGCAGAGCTGCCCTGTACACACCCTCAGTTTCAGCAATTATCTCTATGTTGTGAGATTATGTGCCCCTCCTCTTCTCCTTCCATAGGCTAGCCTTTGTACGGCAAAGACTGCATCTTTTTGCCTTAGAACCCTGGCACCTCATGTGACCATGCAGGAATGGCCATGAGCAACCTGGACATCCCAAGGGGGTGCTCAGCAGACCACAGGATAAAGCATGACATTTTGCTCCTCAATGGTAAATTGGTTTCCAGCCTGAGTTTCAAGCAGGAAGTGACTCTTCTCATCAAAGTGACTTTAAAATGTGTTTCCCTTAACATCACTGATGATGGCACATGTTGACATCATATGCCTCTTGACATGATGCACTGAGAAGGACACAGCATCATTTATGCAGTAATCCTGCCAAAATTAGCTCATCTCAATCTAATCAGGAGGCAGCAATCAGATAAATCCATTCTGCACTTGCAAACAGGATGTTCTGCCAACATCTGACCCAAACTGTTTAAAAATATAGATAGCATAACACACACACACATACACAACATATACACCTTCAGATTTGAACACATACTACATGCATACACACTCGTCCATACATATACATATGCACATACATATGTGTACACATGCGCAAATACACAAACATACACACCCACTTGAGCACACACATGCATGCTCATGCATGCATACATGCATGCATACATGTATACACACTAACACACAAAGGCTGAGGAATTTCTCCAAAGAATCTTTCAAAATGTTAAAATTAAATGCAATGTAGTTTTGATCACATGTTAAATTGACTGTGTAAGAGGGTGCAGCCAGGGGGCCCCCAAAAGAAGGATTTGTAATGGGGTCTAGAACTCAGGATGTCCAGGAAATATTAAAAATATGGGATGTCCTCAACCCCACAAGCCTGAGCTGGGGAATGGGACACATAAAGCAGGGCCATTGAGTTGTTTCACATAGCAACAGTTTTGCAGATAACCTCTAGAATGGTCATTTAACATAGCTATAACCTTTAACTGATTTCATAGATATGTTAAATAGCTGTGGCCATGCTTTGAGCCAGGGAGAAGGAAGTGACTTCCACCCAAGATGTAACTGGGAGTCAACTCCCCCTGGTTACAGAGCTTGCATGAGAGCTTGGAGATGATTGGCTCCACACCACAGCGCCACACCTGCCCAGACTTACTATGGCAGCCCAGAAAAGCTGGAAAAATATGGGAATGCTGGCCAGTGTAGCCAATTGTCGGAGGAGTCAGAAATGGGACTGCAGAGGAAGATTGGTGCTGGGATTTAAACACAGACATGGCAGCCATGACAAGAATCACCACTCAGCTTTAGCAGAGAACCACATGGCTTTGGGTTTCCCTTTGCCACACAGTTTAGGAAGCCAGAAAGCAAGATGTAGCAGCAATGCAGAGCTCTCTCTTGGCAGTTTGGAAGAATGCAGGAGAGATGCTGTGGGAAGGAAAGGGGTGAAAGGACTCTTGCTGGTGGGCCACGAGAATGTGCCAAGTGGTTTTGCATTAAGAACTGGAGATCCCGGTGACACAGCTGGAGGTGCTGGGAGCAAGGGAGGCCTACCAGCTGAGCATGGATTACTGGGAAAAATCAGGGGCTACCTGAGCCACAAACCTCTATTTCTTTTCCTGAGATATGGTACCCCAGACCAAGCAAAGCAGGGAAGGAAAGACTGTGTGTGTTTGTGGGTGTTTTAAGGGACTTTGGGATTTTTATAAAGACATTAAGTCATTACTCTTAAGTCAGTATAACTTTTGAATAAATAATTCCTTTCCTTTTCACCAATCTCTAACATAGAGAGCTATAATTTCCTGACAGCAGGTAAGGCAAACCTAATACAGGGGGACCCCAGGAGAAGGGGGGTCCATTCAGTGACATTGTGCAACCCCTTCTCTGGTGGTGAATCAAGGAAAATCATGGGAGACCACATGGGCAGTAGTTTTAAAGTAATACTACTTGTACATGCATAGTAAAAGCCCACCAAAACTAGCCAGGAAGGATCCGCCCTATAAGAATAGAGTCCCTCCAGCCCATGAGGTCAATCTCTGCTTGGAGATGGCCTGCTCCCATGTTCTTGCTCTAAACTCTGGGTCTTCAGTTCAATTCTTTGTCCTGACCACCAAGAACCTGGTGACCTGTGCCTGCCTGTGACAAGTGCACCTAGTGGACAGCTACATACCATGTCATAGCACTACTACCCTGCCCCTGCACAGATGATCCTCCACTGGAAGTTGGTGGTCAGTGGTCACAGTCCTTACAGCTGAGTTGCCTGAGTAAATCCCTCCCTCTGATGTGCCAATAGCAACCAAGGCTCAACTACAAGAGAAGGGTGTATTCAGACCACACAAAGTGCACAGCTCAAGTACCCAGCTTGGGTGATAGGGAAGGCTGTGCCACCAGACCCTACAAGACACCTACTACATTAGGGCACACTGCAAAGACGTGGAGTCAAAGCAGCTCTACATCATACATAGAAACAGACACAGGGAGGTGGCCGAAATAAGGAGAAAAGATACATGGCCCAAATAAAAGAACAGATCAAAACTCCAGGAAAAGAACTAAACAAAATGGAGATAAGCAATCTATCAGATGCAGGGTTTGAAACACTAGTTATAAGGATGCTCAAGGAACTTAGTGAGGACCTTAGCAGCATAAAAAAGATCCAGTCAGAAACAAAAGATACACTAATTGAAATAAAGAATAATTTACAGTGAAACAACAGTAGAGTGGATAAAACTGAGAATCAAATCAATGATTTGGAACATAAGGAAGCAAAAAACAACCACATAGAACAAGAAGAAAAAAGAATCCAAAAAGATTAGGATAGTATAAGCAGCTTCTGGAACAACTTCAAAAGGTCTAATACTTGCATCATAGGGATGCCAGAAGGAGGAGAGAAAGAGCAAGAAATTGAAAATCTATGAAAAAATAATGAAAGAAAACTTCCATAATTAGGTGAAGGAAATAGACATGCACGTCCAGGAAGCACAGAGTCCCAAACAAGATGGATGCAAAGAGGCCCACTCCAAGACATATCATAATTAAAATGCCGAAGTTTAAAGATAAAAACAGAATCTTAAAAGCACCAAGAGAAAAGAAGGCAGTTACCAGATAGTTGCCAGACAGGAGGGAGGAGGGTGAGAATGGATGGAGAGGTAAGGGGATTAAGAAGTAGAGAATTACAGAATAGCCGAAGGGATGCAAAATACAGTATAGGAAATGGAGTAGCCAAAGAACTGATACACATGACCCATGGACATGAACAATGGTGGGGGGAGTGTCTGAAGGAATGGGGGTTGCTGAGTAGAGGGGGAAATCAGGACAACTGTAATAGCTTAAACAATAAAATATAATTAAAAAATAAACTGCACACAAATCTCCATGGAAGGGGAAGGCTCAACCATTTTCAACAGCATCTTTTAGCATTATCTTAACACCTGAATCTATGCTATTACATGGAAGTCCAGGGACTCTGTGACCTGCCCTGAGCTTCATCATTGACAGAAATTTGACAAGACAGTTAAAACTCTGGTGTCAGACAGTTGTCATTTCAAGTCCTGCCTCTCCCTTCCACTAGCCACGTAACCCTAATCCCTTAACTTCTCTGAGTCTCACTTTCCTTATCTGTAAAGGGAGTGTAATAAATATATCTACCTAATGGGGTGGCTGGAAGATGAAATGACATCATGCATGTTGAAGCTTTGGCATGGGGCTCAACAGATAACAACCATTATCATTTATTTAACAAGGCCCATAAAATACTTGGAGCAGTGCCTGGACACAGTAAGGTGAACTCAATTGATAAAATGTCATTGATGAAGTCAGGATTCTGATTCCAGTTGTGGGCAGACTCAGGGCAGCAAGCTCTCCTTGGAGACTCATCTTAACAAGGCTTAGACCTCTCTGGGGGTACCCTGTTCCACTAACACAGTACCTGGTTCATGGCTGTTGCTTAACAAATGTCGGATGGGTGAGTGATAGCTTTTGGTACATGCATAAACAGCGACTAACGTTTCTATAACACTCACCATGTTTAGTCTGCTGAGCTCATTTATTCCACAACCACTATCTTACAAGGTGGTACATTTTCCTGAAGTAGGACTGAGGCTCCAATAGATGGAACAACTTCCAGAAAGACACACACCCATCTAGCAAATGGCAAAAGTGATGTAAGAACAAGATGCTACTGGACCAAAACCATACCCTGAACCATCACATGGTCCTGGGGACCCCTCACCCTCCATCCCTGGAGTGGGTCAGCCCGATACACCCCATGTATCACCCAGAGCTCACAGCCATGTACCAGAACATCCCCACAGAGGGAAGAACCCACACTGTGGCCACCAGACAGCCAACAATATGCTTCATGCCCCATTTGCCTCCAAAGTTATGAGCTTCCTGTCAACATTCAGAGTTGATCTGAGTTTCTCATGACAAGAGAGCTTCCAAATTATTCCCCTTACCAGACAGCTGCTGTTTCCCAGTTAATTCTGACAGCAAGTGCATAAATTATGCACATGCAGGAAACCAAAACCCCCTGAAAAAATAATTTTTCTTGAAAGTTAAAAGATCCACTTCTACCCGGGGCTTTCATTTCCTCTTGCTCAAGCGGAGGTTCTATTAAAGCCAAATTGCACCACAGAAATGACTGTGGAGTGTACATCAGCAGATCAATTTATTTAATTAGTCTGGGTAATTATAAAGGAGTGAAAAATGCCTTGTGCTAGGAACGAACACAGGCAAGTGGGGACTGGAGAATGGGACAAGTGTGCTCCCAGCCAGGGAGAGGCTCCGTGTGGGCGGGACTGTTTCCCCTGCACAGTGTTGCAGGCCTTGGGCATGGCAGCGCTGGCCCAGCTCAGGTCCCTGGATCTCCGCCAGACCCAGAGATCCACAGCGGTGGGTTCCAAGCCATCCAAAGGCAAGGAAGTTTTCTTTTTGTATGTGTGTGGTAAGAATACTACACGTGAGCTCTACCCTCTTAAATTTTTAAGTATATACTGTGTAGTATTGTTAACTATAGGCACAATGTTGTACATCTCTGGAACTTTTTCATTTCTGACATAGGCTAATAGTTCCATTTTACAGAAGATGAAAGTATGGCTCAAGCAGACTGAGTTCATTCATTCATTCAAGCATTTGTTGCACTCCTACTAGATACAGCACCAAGCAAAACAAACAAAAATCACTGCCTCCACAAAGCTTGTACTCTAGTTGGGAAATACAGACAAATAATGAAAATATATACAAAGAAACATGAAGCATAAAGAGGAGATACAAGATGCCAGGAGGTGGATAGAATTGCAGTTTTTAATAGGGTAGACTGGTAAGGCCTCAGGGAAAATGTGTCACTATAGCAAAGGCCTGGAGGAAGTGGGAGAGTGAGCCAAATGGGTATCTGGAGGAAGAGCTTTCCAAGCAGTTTGTTTTGGTTTTTTTATCAAACAAAAACCAGATATCCACTGAAAGTAGCAGCACACTTACCATGTGCCAGGTCCTGTTCTAAGTACTAAGCATAGGTACGTAATTATTAAACTTGCACATCAGCTCCTGAGGGAGGTGCTGTTATCATCCCCACTGTGCAGATGGGAAACCTCAGGAGCAGAAAGACCACCACTTGACAAAAGAGCTTGGACTGCACTAAGGCAGCTCAACTCCAGAGACCATGCTCTTAATCGTTAAACATCCTTCAACAAGCCAGGATCATGCTTTAGAAAACAGCAAAGCCAGGACCTGATTGAACTCCCTTCCCAGGTGACATTCTGCTATACTATACTGCATTTAAAACCCAGAGGAGAAGGCGAGATATGCACACAGAAAAAAGCAAACGACTTAATGCAAGGGCCAAGCAGAAGTCCCAGAGGAAGTATGATGTCAGGAGCACTTTGTTCCAGAAATGAAAGACCTTTGCTCTTGCTATCACCTCTCTGCACAGCACTCTCTTCTTCTCAGCCATCATGTGAAACTCTGTATCCCTTGAGGTGGTTAAAATGTCATCACTTCTCCATAGTTCCCTACAAAGTAATTCCTCCCTCATTTTTACTCCCATGACAATTTATATAACAATAACGATTTAAATCAGATAACTGAGTGCCAATGATGTGCCAGATGTGTGCATACTAATTCCACAGCCCTGTAAGACAAGTGCTGTTTTTATTCCCCATGTTATGGCTGGTTATACTGAGAGTGAAGGCACAGACTTGCACAAGCCCACACAGATAGTAAGGACTCAATGCAGGATTTGAACCCCCTTCTGTCTCCAGAGCCCAGGAGCTCTGCAGGGGTAATACAGTTTGTCAGAGTTGTCTGTATGCTTGTCTCTCTCCTTCTTTATGCTGTAGGCTACTGAAGGCAAGGAGCCTTTGAGTTTCCAAGTCCCAGCACAGATACTGAAAGGCCCTAAACAAGCATTTGGGGACTGTCCTCTACACCACGCTGTTCCACATGTCTCTAGGGAAGCAAGGTTCCCTGGTAGGTGCACACAAGCATAATTAGCAGGTTTCTTCCACACAGTATGGCTGAGAAGCTTCTGGGAGGTCAACCTATCCTAAAATATCTCCCCTACCAGCCCACTGAGGTGTCATTAGCATCATTCCATTTTTTTTTAATTTTTTAAAAGGTTTTATTTATGTATTTATTTTTAGAGAGAGGAAAAGGGAGGGAGAAAGAGAGGAGAGAAACATCAATGTGTGGTTGCCTCTCATGTGCCCCTACTTGGGACCTGACCCACAATCCAGACATGTGCCCTGACTGGGAATCGAACCCTCAATCCTTTTGTTCACGGGCTGTCGCTCAATCCACTAACCAGCCAGGGCTTAAAGCATCAATCCTTTAAGTCTAGACATCATGTCCAGAGGTCCCTTGTTAAAATGTGAACATGGAGGAAGGGTGGTGGTATACAATATCTTAACCCATCAGCTCCTGCCACCCTCTCCTGTGGATTGGAAGGAAACTCCTGGGCTGCATGAATGGCTCCTGGGTACACACAAAGCCCCATAGGCAGGGTCAAGTGTAGACTCACTAATTAAATCTTCTTAATGCTGCCACTTCAAATGAACAAAAATCCTCTGTTGAGAGGCAAAGAGATATACAGAACTGTGCGCCATGATTTGGGAGCTGCTAAATCTGAGTGGAATCTCATGGTCTGGCTGCTAGTGAAACTGAAGAGGGGTTGATCTCCCTGGGCACAAGTCTGCACACACAGATATGCACCAGAGCTTCATTTTAGGTCTAGATGGAGTGTTTTGTGCTATCTCATTTTGAGGGGCACTTTGGGGAGGAAGGAAATAAGAAGAATAGACGGGAGGGCATGACATCTGTTTCTCACAGGGCTCCCTGGCCTGGCTGGGTCTTGGGGAGACTCTGAGCCTCACTGGAGTTGCTGTGGAGCCTGGGTAACAAAGTGTAATGACAGCTGGGGAATAACTGATCCTCTTTCAGTATAAAACAGCCCTACCTCCCACTTCAAGGATGGGAAGTTTAAGGAGGATTGGGCATGGACAGAAATGTCTTCATGATGGTGACTGCAATGGGCAGGAAGGTTAATGGGCATTTGTAAAGCTCAGACACTGGAAGAGGAATTGTACAAAGTTGAACCTGGAGGTCCCATGTACGTAGATTGAAGCAAAAACACGAACTTGGGTTACAACTATTACCATTCTTCCATCAGTATCATCAGTGGCAAGATCTGTAGATATTGTGATGACACTCCTATTTCCTTAAAGTATGAGCTGTGCATATGTTTTTTTAAATAAAGTTAGATAATTTTGCTTCCTTTTTTCAGTAAAGTTATATTTTGCCAACAATAAAAAACCCTCTGTGCAATTTTAATGGATATAATCTGGAGTGAAAATAAAATCCATGTTAAAGTTGAGAATTCCTACCAGGTCTCCCCAACATGGCCTGCTGTCAGGGTGTCCTCATGGCCAAGAAAAAGTCCCTACAAGGGAATATCACCTTTTGAGTATGAAATCTGTACCTCTAAATGGAGAAAAAATATCACAGGATGCTGAACTGGTAAGTTTTGCATTGGAGAAAGGGTGGAAGTATTTAAGGAGAAACAAGATGGGCACCAGCCAAGGAATGTGATTCAGTTGGGCATGCACACCTTTACTCTATGGGAAGATTAATTTTTTAGCTTGCTCTCCAATCAGGTCACTCTTGCAGCCAAAAGGAATAAGCCTTACAGCTCCTACCAATAACACAGATGATGCAGAGCACAAAACTGACCAAAGGACAGGAACACTGGGATTAGTACAGGGGCAGCTGTCAGCATGGACACAGAGGATCCAAACCTCGTGAACTAGGTAAACTGCAGCAGGTGTTTGCTGAGGATGTTAGGGCAAAAAGTACCCATAGAAATACTGAAGATAAAAACTCAGTTCTCAGTATGAATTTTTAAACAAATGAAAACAGTAATAGAGACTTCTGGCCAAGATGGAGGCATAGACACACTGTTCCTCCTCACACAACAAAAATAGGGACAACAACAATTTAGAAACAAAATAACAACCAGAACTGACAGAAAATTAAACTGTATGGAAGTCCAACAACCAAAAAGTTAAAATAGACACATTCATCCAGACCGGTAGGCAGGGCGGAGTAGGATGGCCAGGCAGAGAGGGGTCACAGCACAAAAAGTGGTGACACCAGGCACGCAAGATGGTAGTGGGCAGACCTGGGGTGTGCAGGTGGTGGCTGGCAGGCCCAGGGTGTGGGGTGGCAACAGGCAGACCCAGCAAGGCGGCGATTGTGAAGCGAGGCACTGCGCACAAGACAGCTGGCTGACCAGGCAGTCCCACACTCATGCACAGATAGACCAGGCGAAACTAGGGAGTGAGCTAGATCGCACAGCCCAGGGTCCCATTGCCAGGAAATCAAGCCTCAAAACACTGATTGAAAACACCTGTGGGGGGTTGAGCTGCAGGGAGAGACTCCCAGCCTCACAGGAGAGTTTGCTGGAGAGACCCACAGGGTCATAGAATGTACACAGGCCCACCCACACTGGAATCAGCACCAGAAGGGCCCAGTTTGCTTGGGGGAAGCAGCAGAGGGGACTGGAGTCCAACAGAGAGCAGAGCAGGCACCATTGTTCCCTCTTGGACCCCGCCCCCACATACAGCATCACAACCCAGCAACTGGGTTGCCCCACCGTGGTGAACACCTAAGGCTCCGCCCCTCATACATAACAGGCACTTTAAGACGACAAAAAAAAAAAAAAAGTGGCCCAAACAGAGAAATAGATCAAAGCTCCAGAACAAATAAAACTAAGCAATGAAGAGTTAGCCAACCTATCAGATGCACAGTTCAAAGCACTGGTGATCAAGAAGCTCACAGAATTGGTTCAATTTGGTAACAAATAAGATGAAAAAATGAAGGCTACAATAAGTGAAATGAAGGAAAATGCACAGGGAACAAATAGTGATGGGAAGGAAAGCTGGGTCTCACATCAATGGAGTGGACCAGAAGGAAGAAAGAAACAACCAAACAGAAAAGAATGAAGAAATAAGAATTCAAAAAAAAAAAAAAAGGAATTCAAAAAAATGAGGAGAAGCTTAGGAACCTCCAGGACATCTTTAAATGTTCCAACATCTGAATTATAGGGGTACCAAAAGGAGAAGAGGAAGAGCAACAAGAGGAAAAGTTATTGGAACAAATAATAAAGGAGAACTTCCCCATTCTGGCAAAGAAAATAGACTTCCAGGAAGTCCAGGAAGCTCAGAGAGTCCCAAAGAAGTTAGACCCAAGAAGGGGCACACCAAGGCACATCATAATTACATTAGCCAAGGTAAAAATGAAGGAGAGAATCCTAGAAGCAGCAAGAGATAAGGAGACAGTAACCTACAAAGGAGTGCCCATCAGACTGTCAGCTGATTTCTCCAAAGAGAACTTACAGGCAAGAAGGGGCTAGAAAGAAGTATTCCAAGTCATGAAAGGCAAGGACATACATCCAAGATTGCTCTATCCAACAAAGCTTTCATTTAGAATGGAAGGGCAGATAAAGTGTTTCTCAGATAAGGTCAAGTTAAAAAAAAGTTCATCATCACCAAGCCCTTATTTTATGAAATGTTAAAGGGACTTATCTAGGAAAAAGAAGATAGAAAACATGTATAGTATAATGACAGAAAACTCACAATTATTAACAACCACACCTAAAACAAAAATGAGAACAAACTAAGCAAACAACTAGAACAGGAACAGAACCACAGAAATGGAGATCACATGGAGGGATAGCAACAGGGGAGTGGGAGGAGGAGAGAGGGTGAAAAGGTACAGAGAATAAGTAGCATAGATGGTAGGTAGAAAATAGACAGGGGGAGGGCAAGACTAGTATGGGAAATGTAGAAGCCAAAGAACTTATGACACATGGACATGAACTAAAGGGGGGGAATGTGGGTGGAGAGGGTGTGCAGGGTGGAGGGGAATGAAGGTGGGGGAATGGGACAACTGTAATAGCATAATCAATAAAATATATATATATTTTTAAAAAACAGCAATAAAGACATGAAATAAACATCTGCACTCCATCCCAGCACAGAACAGCAAGGGAAAGAAAAGGGTTGTACTATAAAAGGCATCAGTAGAGCACAGCAGACCAGACCAGACTCAAAGTAAGACTAGTCTCTCAGTTATATGTGCCCATGGTTTTTTTTTATCATTTCCTTAAAGAGAAACAAGTATACATTTATTCCAGAAATCTACTGTGCAGAACACACACTACAATAATAGGTACCTCTAAGTAGACTGTTCAGTAAAATATATAGGTTATCACTCCATAATGTGAATGTCATTGTTATCAAATAACCTTTTTACCAAATTGGAAAGTCCTAAGCTCAATAATTCTCCAAATATTGTTAGAAACAAATATAGGAACCATGTAAACCTTGTTTCACTAAGTAATTGAGGAATTGGCTCCCAGGTCCCAAACTGTATTTGCATCAGTGGAATGCTTCTAGATGAAAGTAATCTTAAAAACCTCACAGAAATGAGTGTTAAAGGGAATTTCATGACTCTCTAACTGAAAAGTACAGTGGTAGGTCTTCAGGTATGCTTTGACCAAACAACAATGTCACCAATCACTGTCTCTTTCCCTCTCTCTACTCTATCCCTCTTCTTGGGAACTGGATGGATATCAAAAGCAACTAGAGTTACATGTTTCCTCATGTCCAGTGGGGGAGGAACAAAAGTCCTGAGCTTCACTTTGATAGGACCATTCTAAGTTGTGTGTCCACTCCTTACCAATCAATGTGGCCATGGAATGTCAGTGAGTGGTATGCCTTAACACTGAAGAAATCACTGGGGTAAAGGAGGAGGAATGACCCATATCTCTTTGGTCTAATCAGGACACTTCACTCGATAGGGAGTTGGGGTCACTCCCCACCCCATTCCCCTATAGATACACAAATTGCATGGCTCTGCTACATGATAAGGGAGTAGCAGGTGTTGGAAAACAGCTATTTATTCATAATAAGGAAAACCAGACAAGTGTCTTGCTAGGCTGGAAGTTGCCTTAACAATCTTAAGTAGGGTCTAGATGTGCATGAAGGATGCCAAAAGAGATGAAAAGTTTTGAGGTACAAGGAAGTGACTGTCCAAGTCTTCCTTCATGACTCAGTCTAGGACCATTTCTGCTTCCCCAGATCAGAAGGGAGAACCACTTCCAAGAAGAGTAGGAGCATTTTACATTGTCAAGTCATTTTCCTGTTCCAGGGCCTGAGCTAAGGGATCTGCATGCACTGCCTCATTTATACCTTACAAGAACGTAATAAAGTAGGAAATGTTATTATATTCCTTTTACAAAGAGAGACCAAGGTCCATGGAGGTTAGATGATGTCCCCAAGTTCTAGAAATAGGAAGGGATAGAATCCAAACCCTCTGTATGTAGAGATGGAGGTAATAACCACAAATTCCATTACCCTCAGGGACCCTCCTCTGTACCACCCCTCCAAGGCAATCTCAGTCCCTTGACTCTGACAGAGTTGCTCAAAGCCTGGGACCTGTCACCGTGATGGATCCAAGTTTCTAAAGCAAAGTTTGCTAAGTCTCCTCAAAACTCAACAGATGGCTACAGAGTACACCTTTGGGACTGGTGGTTACCCCAGACCTCAACAAAATAAGGGTGTGAGGGGAAAAGGCAAATATTAACAGAGCAATCAGCAGGCAAAAAATTATGCCTGTCCAGGAAGTCATTATGTGCCATCAGCTTCAAACTCGGAATAAAAATTAAGACACAAGCTGCACTGAAGGACATAACCAACACCATGCCCTCACTGAACCCTTTTCCATGTGGTGGGGGAGAGGGGGACAAGACTTGGCATGTTCTCTTCCCAAAATGCCAATTAAAACTCTCACCTTCTCTGGAACAATCTCTGTGACTCACTTCCTGGCAGGGAGCCCTCACCTTATGAAAACTCATTAGACAACTTACCCAGCAGCTCCCCTGGGGTATCTAATGACCTCTCAACCTGAACATGGTGCATAGAGAATTCCATGACCCTCCCCTCAAAAATGACCCTCTTCCAGTTTCTTCCATCTCCACAAATGGGGCCACAATTCAACCAACGGCTCAAGCAAGGCCAGCTAAATAATGTGAGGGACGCAGTGAAACTGAAGGGCAAGAGTTCCCGTTCCAAAGTTATGAATTTCAAGACAGCAACTACAGAGCATTATACCAAGCACTGGGACCTCAGAGTGCTGGGCCTTGTGTCACCACACAGGTTGCACATTCATGGGGCTGGTTCTGGGCTCAAGTCAAAAACCTATGAACTATCTCCATATCCAATCTACCAGCAAGTCCTGTCAGCTCCAATGCTAAATACCTCCTGATTCCATCACTTTTCACTAGTTTCATCCTGACCACTTCATTCTAGCCACAATGATTTCTCTCCTGGATTGTGTTGAAAGAGCCTCCTAAATAGGTTTCCTGCCTCTCTCTTGTCTCCTAGCTGCCTATTCCTCAAAGAACAGCCAATATAACTGTTCAACATAAATCAGACTGGTTCCTTACCTAATCAAAACTCTACTGTGGCTTCCCATCAGACTTAAAGCACAATCTGAACTCCTTACCATAATATAAAACACCCTTCATGATCTGCCCCTTGCCACCCTATCCAACCTCATTCCCTCCTACTGCTCTCATTCACCTTGCTCCAGCTACACAGCCTCCGTGTTAGACTTCAAACACACCAAGCTTATTCCTGTTTCAAGGACTTTGTGCTTGCTGTTCCCTCCACCTGGAACATTCTTTCTCCAGATATTCATGTGTATTTTAATTATTTGGCTTCCTCCTATCATATAGGTCTCTGCTCAATTGTCATCTCAGAGAAGACTTCCATGAAACCTTTTCTAGAGTAGCCACATACCTCCTTCACTTTCTTCCCATGTACCTGGCTTTGTTTTTCTCCTCAGTGCTCATCACTACCTGCAACTGTATGGCTGTTTGCTGTGCTTGTTTGCTATTTTCTCTCCCATGCTAGAGTAGGTATTTGATCAGTCTTAGATGTTCATCACTTGTCCAGAAACTTGTACAGTGCTTGGTATATGGTGAACATTCTATAAATTAATTAACTGAATTAATTATGTTCTATTTTAAATTATCAGTTGCTGTTCCATGTCTATATGTCTTGATTTATTTTCTATCAACTTTAGTGGAACTGTCTACTAAACTCCCAGTTCACATTTCTGAGACCTTCAAAGTGCTGAACTCAATTCCCATAAACAAAATGCTTCGTGAACATGTTCATTAACTATTACCAAAAACTTCTGTTTTCCTGGTACAAGAATGACAGATATCATCCATCCCCAGTATGTGCCTTTAGCAGGCATCAGTAACAGATCACAGAATTCTTCCCCACTAAGACAGGACATTGTCTCAGAGTCATTCTCAAAATAGCCTTCCAAGAAATCTTAACTAATGATAAAAGTTTATGCTTAAAATAATATCAGTTTGGCATCTCTACACTAACTTAACAATATGATGAAACATTTGAAAATCACTGGTGTGGTCCAACTGCCTTGCCACCCATTTTTAATAAGTAGTCTTCTTAATAGGCAGAGGACATTACATTAATACAGCCCCCAATGTGCTCTGAGCTTACAAACGAGAACAATAGCCCCAGAAGTAGAAAGTTGCCTTTTATCATAATTCAACCTAGAGTAAGTTATACTTTTGTGAAGAACTTCACTTAAAATAAAATGTCAGAAAAAAAAAACAATGAATGGATGGATTACAAAGCCCAGATTCTTTATCCTAAGGTAATTCAAATCTAGTTTCATATTGATTTTATTGTTACTGCTTAGTGGGGAAACAGACCACTTACCTTTCTTTACTCATTTCTGAACAGGTTGGAATTTAAACATGGTACCAATCTAAGATCTAATAGGATTCTCAGGGTCACCCAAAATTTGAGGTGTGGGTTCCCACCTTCAGCCTCCCATCATCCTGAAGCTACCTTTGGTCCTGTGATTCTTCTCAGTCCCCAAGCAAGAGAAGCTCTCCTGCTTGGCTCCTAAGCCATCCTTGTCTGAGCTTCAGTGCTCCATACTGGAGAGTCATGTTCACCCCTGACCCATTCACCCTATCCATTCTTCTCTGAGGATTCACTCTCACCTTTGGTGAAGTCTAAATCCTTCACCATAAGCTAACATGCTCTCATAGGAAAGGAGCTGTAGCCTCAGCAGACTCTCCAAAAAGAATTCGTAATAAACACAGTGACCAGCACCATCTTTTCCAGACCCTCTCTACCTTATGTCAACCTTTACCCTTAGAAGAAAGCTATAAATTATTCATGTTCCAAAAATCTAGTTTCCTTCTTGCTTTCTCAGGGAAGTCAGTAAGCCAATAGTTCTTGACTATTTGGTCAGCTACATAGTTCATGAACCTGGAGAATAATTCATCTCTCCCATGGTAATGTAATAAACTCATTTCATTGACTTACACAGCCTAGAGGTAAGATGATCATGGTTTCCAAACCAGACATTCAACAATATTTATTAAGCAGATACTTATTGAGCACCTACTCTATGCCAGATATTATTCTAGGAAGTATAAAATTGACAAAAAGACAAGGTCACATAGTCTGATGAAGGGTTACTTTTAATTTCTGCATTTATTTATGTAAAAATATAAATTAATTAGGATCTATAAGTTAATTCATATATTTAGCAAATCACCCTGCCTGAATATATATTATAAAATCAGAATGCGCTAGTTAAATATAACACATACACTCACCAATACCCAGGTGATACCCTCAAGAAAAGGAAAATGGTCTTTGAGAAAATCACCATTACACTTTTAGATGACTAAAAATATATTAAATGCATCCCAATAGACCACCGCCCTGCATGGTAAAAGGAGTTTCTCACAGACCCAGTCAACAGCCCCACGGGGCAAAGCCCCAATTAAAGAAAGTCCTTTCATCCCCTGAACCATATGCACTCTCTAAACCCCAGACTGTCGAGGCAGCTGTTCTTAGGTTAGCCATCTCCTCAGCTCTGAAAGTACTTCTCTGCTCCCCACCTGCTTGGACAGCAAATACTAAAAGTTTGGCTTCCTTTCTACAGCTGGGCTTGGAAAACAATTAATTCGGTGCCTGTTAAATCTCCCTGAGCTCCAGCAATGAAGGTACTTATGACTGTAGGATGCAGCCAGGGAGAGAAGAGAAGGCATCTCCTATGTCCCCATTGGCAGGAAGAATCTATAAATCTATTAGGTCTGGCACCTGAGAAGCTGAAGAAGTCTTTTAAAAAGCCACAAGAACCATTTAAAGTCCACCTGAGAGTTGTGAGCTGAGTGCAAGGCAGAAAGGGGGGGGGCTAGCTCCCCCAAGCCCCATGGGCTTCTGGAGACAGCTATGTCCCACAGGAGGGTTATGCTCCTCTTTCAGCTTCATGAATGAGCCATCACTACACATCTCCCAAGGCAGTCAAGCAAACATGCTTCACAGAGGAAGGTAAAGAGGTTCTAGTACAGGCCAGGAGGGAAGTTCAAGTGTGCACAAAGGCAGTAAGACAAACTACCTCCTGCCCCCACTGAAGAGAATACATGACCAGGGTCAAACTTTCCACAGTCTTGACCACTAACAGCCCATACATGCCAAGACCAACTCTGAGCCTGGAGAAGGAGATGATACAGGACTTGTATCATCCCTAGTTTACAGAGAAGACTGGGCTTACCCAGTGTCATACAGATAATAAGGAATAGACTCCAAGTCTGTCTGGATTGAGAAACTGTGCCCTGAATCACTATCGCAAAAGTGAGGGAAATGCCCAGAAAAAGACCCAGCCTCTAGCCTCCCTAGTCCCTGTCCATTTCTCAGGTCTCAGTGCTATGCCCCCTCTGTTGGTCCTTCCAGCCCCTAAGATGGGAAAAAAAAACATGCATCTTAAAGGACAGATGAGCTGCAACCCACAAGAGTGCAACAATAAAGATTTAAGAGTCTGGGGCCACACCTCCAGGGGTCAAATCCTCATTGTCATACCTTGGGATAGTCACTTAACCTCTGAACCTCCGTTTTCTCACCTGTAGAAAATGGGGTTAATGATATCCTGTACATCACACCTGGCTGGGAGAATTAAATGAAACAAGGAATGCCAAGGTCTTAGCAGAGAGCCTGTCTCAAAGAAAGAGTTCAGAGGTGGCAGATAATATTATCATCACCATGATCAACACCCAAAGTTGCAAGGGATTGAGAACACCCTATGATAGGATCCATTTATTCATGCATGCAACAAGTATTTATTAAACACCCACTAAATGCCAGGCAGTATTACTGGGTCATCTGGACACAGCAGTGAGTAAAGACAGATGCAGGCCCGCCCTCATCAAGCTTACCCTATAGTGGAAGAGATTTAAAAAAAAAAAAACTAGTAGTTTTCCATTTTGTCTCCTAATCTGGTCACTCATGTGCAATGCAAAAAAAAATGGAGTAGAAGACAAAGCCACTGCCCACCAAGGCCTGAAATGACAGGAAAACTCCAGCCCCCACCCTTCTACCTCCCAATATGAACCCCTAGGAAGCCCAGAACCCCTGTCCCACAACAGCAAACCTCAGGCTACACTCAACCCATTCAATAAACAATTTACCCAACAAATTAACCAAAAGGCTAATATCTATGATATGTATGCATTCCTTTCAACCTGTAAGAAAAACAGAAGGAACTCAATTTTTTTTTTAATGTAAAAGAGGTGCACTGGCAATTCAGAAGGGAAAACATGACCAAAGCAGTAAGAAATTTATATTACCCAGTCCTGGCAAGGATGTGAAGGAAGAGACACCCCAAACACTGGTGGTGGGAGCAGAAACTGAAGCAGTGATTTTTGGATGGCACTTCGGCAGGCCTTGTCAAACCTGAAATTGTGCATCCCTTTGAATTAACCAAGTCCACTTGGCATCTATCCTATAGGAACATTTGAACAAGTGAACAAAACTATTCTGTCCGTGCTATTCATTAAAACTTCATTTATAATAGCAATAAGAAAATAGGAAATGGGCTGAGTATCCATTGATAGAGAACTGGTAAAATAAACTTTAATATGTTTGTTCACACAATGCAATGCTATGCAGCTGTTCTTCACACAGGAGTTAACTGTAGAGAAGGAAGTCTACAATGTACTGCGGAGTGAAAAAAGAAAGTGGCAAAACAATATGGATATTAGCCTGCTTTTGTAATTGTGTATATGTGCATTATGTTGGCAAAGAAAAACAAAACTAGACATTCCACACTGAATTGTTAGAAATGTTTACCCTTGAGGAGTGGAATTTGGTGAAGAACAGGGAAAGCTCCTAATTTTTACCTCCTACATCATTGATTTTTTTTTATTTTTTATTGTTCTATTACAGTTGTCCCAATTACCCCCACCCCGTTGCCCTGCCCACCCCCCACTCCCACAGTCACCACTGTTCCTCTCCCCCACCCTGTTGTCCAGGTCCATGGGTCATTCACCCATGTTCCTTGATTAGACCCTTCTCACGCTTTTCCCCATTATCCCCCTCCCTGCTCCCTTCTGGTCACAGTCAGTCTGTTCCTTGTTTCCATGCCTGTGATTCTATTTATCTTGTTTATTTGTTTGTTTGTTTCATTAGGTTCCTCTTATAAGTCAGATCATATGGTATTTGTCATTCACTGACAGGCTTATCTCACTTAGCATAATGCTCTCCAGTTCCATCCATGCTGTTGTGAAGGGTAGGAGTTCTTTCCTTCTTGCTGCTGCATAGTATTCCATTGTATAAATGTACCAGTTTGTTGATCCACACCTATTTACTGATGGGTACTCAGACTGTTTCCAGCACTTGGCTATTGTAAATAATGCTGCTATGAACATTGGGATGCATAAATATTTTTGAATTGATGTTCTAGGATTCTTGGGGTATAATCCCAGCAGCAGGATCACTGGATCAAAAGGCAGTTCCATTTTTAGTTTTTTGAGGAAATTCCATACAGTGGTCCGCAGTGGTTACACTGGTCTGCATTCCCACTAACAGTGTACCAGGGTTTCCTTTTCTCCACGTCCTTGCCAGCACTTGTGGTTTGTTGATTACTTAATGATGGCCATTCTGATGGGTGTGAGCTGGTATCTCATTATGGTTTTAATCTGCATCTTTCTGATGGCTAGTGATGTTGAGCATTCTTTCACATGTCTCTGCGCCCTCTGTATGTCCTCCATGGAGAAGTGTCTATTCAGGTCCTTTGAGCATTTTTTAATTGGATTGTTTGTCTTCCTGGTGATGATTTTCTTTTCATTTAAAAATTTTTAACACCCTTATAATTTGAAAAAAATACAATATGGTAAAGTTACTTAAAAAAACATTGAATTGTATTTAAAATAGATTAATTTTATGGTATATAAATTATGCCTCAAAAAGTCGTTCAAAAGAAGTTACATGTTTGTTCAATGTGTGACAGCATTTGTTGAGCAACTACAATATGTTAGGAGCTCTTCAAAGCATTGGGGAAGGAATAATAAATGAGACACAATTCTGGCCCTCAGGAAGCTTACATTCTAACATGAAATACTTATTTCATCATAGTAAAACTATCTTCTATTACAATATTTTAGTTTATTTGCAGTATCAATTACATAAAATATGTAATAGGAAATAAATACATATTTTTTAAGCATATGACCATGCTTCACATACTGGGACATAAGAAGACATAAAGAATAAAAATAGTAATAATATCTTACTATCAAAAAGCACTTCTCATTTTCCCAATGTTTTCCTGTCCATCCCTTGACCAACTCAGCAAGAATCCAATAAGACATCACCCTCCTCCTACGCTGAGGAGACAAATGCATCAAAGCTCATGCAACTGAGAAAAGAATAAAATCACATTCCAGTTAGATGTCACTGGGCACCACGTGGTAAAATACCAAGTGTGTGACACAGAAAGTAAGTCCCAGAAAGGTCACTATGGATGGGAAGGCCCCAGCAAGCTCCAGGGGAAGGTGGTCAGGGGCTCTGATGGGTCTATCCCAGAAGGAGCAAAAAGAGACATCTGTCCTGGACCAACTGCACAAAGGGCCTCACATTTAGACTTTCGGTATTAACTCCAAGTTAGATTATATGGAAGCACAAAGATCCACAGACAGTATTGAGAGAGACAAAATGTCTTCATTGTCCAACTTTAAGCTTCTTTCCCATTGCCAGACCACACTGCTCATGATACACTATGAATTGTTTTATACTGATAAATCTTATGTGATAAAGAGAAGAATTGGATTACATGTATTGTGTGTGTGTGATAAAAGTTTAGTTTGTTAAATACACATTTTAAAAATATACCATGACTTCAAATCCTATTTTGAAATTATTTCTTCTCCCCTCATTTCCTTCCTTCCTTCTTCCTTCTTCTGCCCCTTCTTCACCTTCTCTAATTTTCTAGAATCCTCACAAATTGGACATGCCCCAAACTTCTCTTAACCCCTGTAAGAAGTTCCAGACCTAAATTGGTCCCTGGGGAGGATGTGCATCTGTGAGAGAATCTAGAGCCCCTGGAGGCAATTTTGTATTTGCAGGGTTTGAATCAAACCCAGAGGAGGCAGAGAAGGACAGGTGAGTAAGGGGCATCTTTTTTTCTATGTTCTCAGGGAATCAGCAAATTTTTCCTTGTAATGGGCTAGATAGGATATTTCAAGTTTTCGGTCTTTGTTACAATCACTCAACCCCCCACTGACTGTATGTGAAAGCAGCCATACACGGTATGCAGATGAATGGGCACCACCGCATTCCAGGAGAACTCTATTTCCAAAACAGGCCTCAGACCAGATGTGGAGGGCCGACCACAGTTTGCCAACTCTTGCATTTCATGATTAATTTATCTTTCTAATGTAGTTTAATTAAAGAAAACTAGTCCCTACCTGGCAGCTTAGAAGCTGAAAGTAATCGTGCTGGTTTATTTACATTCACCTGGAGGTCAGGCCATACCTGCAAAGGTGATAACAAAGGGAAGGTAACACATAATATAATAAGAATATGGATGATCTTTGTGGTAAAATAAAGGCATCCTGTATCACTTTGATTAAATTATTACAATTTAATGCTTTCTCCTGTTGATATTCTTAAGTGTTCTATTTCCTCGCATCTAAGATGCCATCAGTTTTAAAACAGTATTATTTTAGGAACTTCTAAGAAAAATAAAACACTGAAAATTAAATGAAATTTAATTTCATTTCATTTAATAAAATTAAATGACATGTCACCCTGATTTGAGGTATATATGAGGTCTGTCTGGAAAAAGTCCAGCTATTGTTAATATAATGAGCACGGTTTACGTGACATAAATATAACCTGGTGGCCAAGAGAGTGGACTGGAATGAGCACATGTGAACAATGATGACTTCACTGTACTAGTCATTAAGGGCAGTAGATGCCATTGAGTGAGCATGTGTACTGTGTGGCTGTTGCATTCAAAATGACCGAGCTAGTAGAACAACAAATCTGCATCAACTTTTGTGTTAAGCTTGAACATCCTGGCATAGAAACTATTCAGATGGTTCAGAAGGCTTTCAGGGATAATGCAATGAATGAAGCACAAATAAAAGTATAGCACAAATGCTTCAAAGAAGGTCAAATACCTGTTGAAAGCGATCCACATTCTGAAAGGCCTGCAACAAGCAGAACACCTGAGAAGGTTGAACATATACAGGCTGCAATCAACAAAGATTGGCAACTGACTGTGGGAACTAGAAGCTGATCTGGGGATTCCAAAAACTACTGTGTCTGAGATTTTGATGCAGGATCTTGGCATGAAACATGTGGTAAAATTTGTTCCGTGGCTTCTGCTACCAGAGCAGAAGGAACATTGTGCTGCAGCTGGGAGAACTGTGCGAGGTCTCAAGGTGCCTATTTTGAAGAGGACTTAAGCATCATTGTCCTATGTACAATGTTTCTTGTATCTTGTATCTTCTTCAATAAATGACTATTTTTTGGTAGTGTGTGGCTGGATTCTTTCTGGACAGATCTCATATGTAAGCCAAAATTTGGGGGACAAGGGAGGAGTATGTCTTAGAATCACTGAATCTCTATGTCATGTTTTCCCTTGACTAATTCAAATTTAGTGACCTAGGATTATATGCCCTTTTTAAAACAGCTTTACTGAAATACAATTCACATATGATACAATTCACCAATTCAAAGTGCACAGTTCAGTGGCTTTCAATATAGTCAGATTACTATAACCATCACCACAATTAATTTTAATTACCCCCAAAAGAAACCTCATACGCCTTAGCCCTCACCCTCCAATCCCCCAAACCCCCAACCCTAAGCAACCACAGATATACTTTCTATCTATCAACTGATTAATGAGTAAATAAATGTAATATATCAAGATGATGAAATATAAATGTAATATATCAAGATGATGAAATATTATTCAGGAATGAAAAGAAATAAAATACTGACACATGCTACAACATGGATGAACCATGAAAACTTATTTTCAAATGAAAGAAGCCAGACACAAAAAGCCACATAATGTATTATTTCATTTATATAAAATGTCCAGAATGCATCTCCTTTTTATGGACCTGATCCCAACTCAATCCTGCAGTGAATAATAGTTGTAGAGTCATGATATCATGCATGCCAGTTTCTGGTGTTCAACATTCAGAATCAATCTATAGACAGAGAAGATAAATGCTACAATAAACCTTGACAATGTGAATGTAATAGTAAGCAGGCTGAGGAAGTACAGGAGGGATGGTAGGAAATGAAGAAGTACTAATTTCTTTGTCTTGTCTATTACAGAGTCAAGAAATACTGCCTCACGTTGATTAATACAGAATGCATTATCTCAAGCTACAATATTAATCATTAGGAGAGAAAGAAATGAAAATGGGGATGGAAAGAAAGGTATAGGAAGACAGAGTAAGCTAAAGTCTACACCTTTCATTCGTTTATTCCTATTCATTTTATTCATTCCACAAATATTTATACTGAGCTACAGACACAAGGCCAGGAGGGTCAATAGCTCCTCCCTGCCTGGTAGGTTCTCTCTAGACTCCAAAAAGGCTGAGTTGCTGACAGCCTGTGGTGGATGACAGTAATAGCCCCACCCTTGCACACCATCCTGCAGCCATAGGCTTTGGACATATAGCCTAGTTTCTCCCACTAAAGTGGTGGAGCCTATTCCCCTACCCCTTGACTTCTGTTTGGCCATGTGACTGACTCTGCTAACAGAATGTCATCAGATTTGCTGTTATCAAAGGTTTGAAAAGAGTTTATGTGATTGGACTCTGCCATTACCTTCAGAACACGCCCAGTCTAGCCCACTGGACCCAAAATATATAAGGAGACAAAAGGTGTGGAACGAAACCAATCACCCAGCCGAGACACATCCGATTTATTCCACCCCTACTTAACCCTCAGACACTTGAATGAGGAACTGGGTGGAAGCTGAAATCAAGACAGGGTCTGGCTCTTTCTCTTTCTGGAGTCACAAGGTCTCATCTCTATGTGGATTTCACATCTCAGCTTCTGATTTTGGGATGTGAAAATGTGATTGGCCCAGGTTGAATTCGGTGGCCATTCTTGAACCAACCATCTGTGGCCAGGTGGTGGATTTAAGTGACTGGCAGCTCAGCATGAGCACAAGACCAGCCAGGACTGGACAGAGCTGGACATATCTGTATTAGTATATATCTATCAAGTACATACCTGGGGCTTGGTGGACCTCAAAAATCCTGTGCTTAATTGAATAAAATAGCCTAGAAAGAACTCTGTGGTCTGTTTGTGGGCATTAGCAATTCTTTGCCATCAAGCCTGAGTTTTCCATAAAAGCATGGTATTAGTTTGCTTGGGCTGCCATAACAAAACACCACACGCTGGGCAGCTTAAATAACATAATTTGCTTTTCTCACAGGTCTGGAGGTTGGAAGTCCAGGATCGGGGTGCCAGCAAAGCTGGTTTCAAATGAGAGGCCTCTCTCGTTGGCTTGCAGATGCCTGTCTTCTTGCTGTCTTCCCTCCATGTGTGCATCCCCGGTACCCACTGTGTGTCCAAACTTCCTCTCCTTACAAGGACACCATTCAGATTGGATTAGGGCCCACCCTAATGGCTCCATTTTAACCTAATTACCTCTTTAAAGGCCCTATCTGCAAATACAGACACATTCGGACTCTATCTTACAAGTTAGAACTTAAACATACACATTGGGGGGAAGGGCACAATTCAGTTCATGAGGGCGCAAGGGGCTTTGATTTAGCCTGAGAAATGGCTGGCCCCAGGTGCCTGACTCCTAAGCAACATGGGGCCCCATGTAATTTAGATGTTTCTAGTCCCCGCACAAGGCCTTCAATCTCTCCCTCTCCCAGAAGATTCTCCTCATTCTTAGAAACGACCACAATGAACAAGATGTAAAATCAGGGAAGGATGAAACCATTTCTAAGCTTTACTTCCACGCAGTCCCAGACCACAGACCCCGGCAGCTTGATGATACGAGATGTTTTAACTATGGATGAGGCTGCCAGTGGCTTTATGAGGGGTGCTAAGATGAAAATTATCTTCTTGGGTTTCATTTTCATTTTGGTTTAATGAGGTAAGAGACTCTCGTTTTGCAAAGTAGGGCAGCTGGCTGCTGAGACCAGGGATTTGGGTAAGGGGATGCTGCTCTGCTATTTCCAAAGTTAGGAAGGGGGAGGTGGTGGGAGGATGTTTGCCAATCAAATCCCAGGAACCGATTTGGAAGGCGGGGCATTTCTCTATGAGGGCTAAAATTAAGCGGTGGCAGCTGCAAGGTTAACATTTGTGAATATCAAAGCCAGGCAAGTGTCAAGATTTGAATTAATCCAGTGAATGCTCTTTTAATTGGACCCAGCTTGAGATGATTCTGATCATTGCCTTGGACTAAAGGACTACTCCTATTTTAAACTTGAATTCTTAAGAGAGTGGTCCTCAAACTTTAGGGTGCCTAGGAATCACTTGTGGAGCTGCGGGACATGCAGAATTCCCAGGGTCTCCCCACAGATCTGCAGATTCATTCTGCAGACTGGGGCAGGGTCCTAGGCAGAATCCGATTAATAGATGGGAGTAGGGTCTTGCTTATTGCACAAGTCCCAGGGCATTTTGATACAGGGGACTCCTAACCCAGACTTCTGAAAACTGTGGATGGAAATTTATTCCAAAATCACCCTGAAACTGCTGTTCCCAGCTCTTTCATAAGCAACAGTAAATGCTCATCTCCTGGATCAGCACTCGGGCTCCTTGCACCAGTCTACTTGCCCCATAGTGCTTCTCCATCACTCTGTACCTCCACCGACCAACATCCCCTGAACCAGAAGACACCCTGATGAGGCAGGGGCTTCTGTGTTTGTTCACTGCTATACCCCCAGTTCCTAGCACATGGCCTGGTACACAGTGCTTATGATAGGGGGCTCAAGAGTTGGAAAATTTTAGTTTAAGGTAAATAGTTATAAGCCTAGTAAGTAATGCATATGTTAAAGCTTTGTTTCAGAAACTGCAGATAAGGCCCATCCTGTCTCCTGGAAGAATCAGCTGACCTCCTGGGGCACTGCTAAAGGTTACTACCTGGGGATAAGTGGAGGCACCCAGGCCATTGTGTTCCAGGGAGAGACAATCACCTGCCCCTAGGAACTGCTAACTGCCCAGGACAAGAATGCTACAGTTTCTTTCACCTAATTCTCCCTGAATTTCAAAACCCCTCACCACACCTTCTTTGTTCCCTGTTACAAAAACGTTGGCCTGGAAAGAAAAGATCGCCAGCCACCTGAATAAAGCGCCCATAAAGATTCAATCTCCGAGTCTGCTTATTGGGTTTTGGTAGTGACAAGCCGCACGAGCTCCAGTGTTTTTTCCAGTTTCACTTACTCAATATAGGGTAGAGAAAATAGTTTACAGTTGTTTGTATGGAAAATAATACAATAATTAATAAATAGTAGTACAAGAGTGAACTCTGTGTTTTGCATACTCACAACTGTAAACCTACTTTTGCCCCACCCTGTGTTGCTGAATTAATTAAAGAATTAATATCTTGAGTCCATGATGTGCTTTTTGCTGAGATGTTATACTAATCATTTGGATGTCTGACATTAAAGTGGAATTATCAGATAGTGCCTAATGGGCAGAAAACTTTCTTATATTTTCCCTCCCTCATTCACAGCCAGACATCAGCATCCAGGCTGCCCAGCATCAAATTAACAGACTCTGTTTCCAAATGTTTCTCTTTTTAACAGAGGCCAATTACCCCTACTAAACCTTCATGCCTACAGACCTCAGAGATGTCACAGCCTCTACAATTCAGCTAGGAAAAGTGTAAACTACCTGCTTTCCATGCTCTGTGATAAAAAGTCTAGAACAAGATGCAGGACATGGACATCTGGAGTCTGTCTGGTCACAGCCCACTGGACAAATAAATGCAAAAGAAAAAGCTGGTCTTCTAAGTAGTTTCTTCCTGTAACTTCCTGTGTCCTTCCTGAAACTCCTCCATACCCCTAGGTGTGTGGTGGTGTTACAGGGTGCAGCCAAGGGGGGGGACCCCAAATGGACATTTGAAATGGGGCCCAGAACTCAAGGTGTCCAGAGATTCTAAGATGTTTTTTTTTACCCCTTCCCCACCACAGGTGTGAGTTGGGGGAAGGGGCACACAGAGCAAGAACATGCAGGGCAGCTTTGCAGCTAATCCATGGCATGGTCATTTAACATACCTATAGCCTTGGGCTGGTTGCTTGAATATGCTAAATAGCTATGGCCATGCTCTGGGCTAGGGGGATGGAAAGGAACACCTCCCTGAGACGTGACTAGGAGCAGG
>PVIA01013843.1:0-30034 GCA_004024845.1 Tonatia bakeri
TTCCAGACTTAACCATAGAGGTTTAGTTCCACAGTGTTCCAAAGAAACAAGCTTTTGCAAATACAATCTTCTGCCTCAAGTCTAACTTTCAAATTATTTTAAGTGCAATGCTTCCACACAGATATTTTTGTTTTATTAAATGATATATACTTTTTTTACTTATATGTTAATCTGGGGGATTTTTCTAATTTTGACCCCCCAAATGCATTTGAAACTATGTCTTATATTGAATCTTGCTTTCTTTTAATGGGAATGATTTTCAGAGTTCCTAGTTCTACAGATTTCTGAAAAGGAGATGTTATATTCTCACTATAAAGCTCTGTGAACAGTCTATTAAATTATATAAATTTAACATAGGCATATGAAAGGCATTTAAAGTCTCCAGAAATATACATTTAATACTAGTACTTATGCAATCTTTATTATTAAAAATAAGAGGAAAAACAAATTAAAACACTAAGTATAATTTTAGTTAATATTTTTATAAACATCTTAAATTAAATATTTAAAATAGAAAATGAGATACCTATCATTAATTTTCCCTCAATTATAATGATGTTAGAAAGCCAAATAAATTAAATTAAAAAAAATTAAATGAGATAAATTGTAATTGAATGGAAAATTAATTAGTAAATCAAATTATTAATTTAAAATATAGTCAGTGATAAGATATGACATTAAATATGACATTTCTGGTGTCCCAATGGTGGAAAATGACTCTCCCAAATTTTTAATTACAGGTATAGAACTTTTGGGTTTCTTTTTTCAACATATCTAGATTCAAGATTTAAGCATGGCAAATGTCATATATCCAGGGTGGTATGAGTGTGTGTTTTGTATGTGCATGTGACAGGGTGGTCACATGCACACACAATGTAATAATGTGATAATGTAAGTTATCAAGTATAGACATTCTGGTTACGTTTATATGACACACAACAGATGGCATCAGTGATATTGAAACTGGTTGCCAATCTGAAGAAAAATAACTACTACCAATTATTAATTTTTAGCAATTACCATATTGAAGTCTAGAGTGGAGGGCAAGGTTTGTAGCATTCTGTTCTCCAAATTAAAGCATTACAGAATCACTTTGTTGCTAAATACTGACTGTTTTGCATGTTTAAAAACAAAGCAAGTACATCATTTATTTCCAACTATTATATTAGTAACTAATTTGAGTTTTCAGAATTTAAAATAATTTGTTTTTGCCCCAAATTGCTGACAATTTCACTGTAACATTTTGTGGTAGTCCTTTCACTGTTGTATTCTATTTTTTAAAAATAGTATTATTGTACCAGGCACTTCATCTCAAACTAACAACTCCTTTTCAGGAATATTCTTGATGCCTCGAGCCCATCAAGACAATAACACATTTGTAAAAAGATGACATATAGGGAGAAAAATACTTTGGTTTGCATGTTTCTTTTAAGCCCCCCCTTTTCTTCCTTGTGTCTACTATTTCTTTCAGGTCTTTACAGTCCTTTCTTCAGTCCCTTTTATATTTTTCACGTAGAGACTGGTTTTACAAGTTCTTAGGAAAAAAAGTTGAGGGTGGTGTTATTACAGAGACAGCATTATACAAATAAAAAACTGAGCAAAATTACAGCCAATTTAATCAGCTTGTCCCAAATAATACAAAGTGGATCATATATGTGTCATTCTGTCACAACATACTTTTACCAAAGAAGTGTCTTTGGACTCTCTTTTCAGAACCTTCTGAACAGCTGTGGCTGCAGAATTCAGCACAACCGTGAATATTGCTGTTGTAAAAATTACAATTTAGGTCTATTCCATGTTATCAATACTAGTTTTTTCTTCCATGAAAAGACCCTTAGAGCAGCGATGAGCATCATGCTGTCCAGAAAACACTTGGAATTGCCTAGAAACTCAGGAGACCACAGTGTCCACTGGAGGATGTGTAGGTTTACCCTCGTAGGCATCTGCCCTGAGGTTATGTTAATGCCTTCCTGTTACAGCTTAAAAGGTCCTGTAATTCACTGGGATCTCATTGCACACAGGGTATTCAAATCTTGGAACAAGAAGTGTTTGTGAAGAGGTACATGGCATTGGAAATAGGAAATAGAGCCTTGGCTTTTCAGTGGATACAGAAGAGAGAAGCTAAGCCATTTGGCTTTAAATTGTTAGGCTTCCTGTCAGAAAAATAAAGTGAGAAGTACAAATCCTTCCTTTCATGGTGGCGACTAGAACAGAGCACTTTGCCTTTGTCCCTGGGAAATGTTAAAATGACATTTTAAAAGCCTCCAAAAAACAGAATGAATTGTTTAAATTTTTTCAAGAAGAATTGCCCAAAGAAATGGGGTAAAAATCAGAAGAAAGCAAGAGGGAGAGGGAAAAAGAGAGACAGAGAGAGAATGTCAAGGAGCACATAGAATGCTTAAAAATTAAAACAAACAAACATCTTTAAAATAATAGAAAAAAGTCAAAAGAGTTTTGAAAGTTTCCCTTTATTCAATAATCAAATGACCTCCATTTTGAGAGGAAGAATAAAAAAATAAAAAAGGTACAAATCCTCACCAAGAGTACCAAAGTATCTGGAGTATTAATATGTAAATCATCTTAAAATAATACATAATTTATTAACACTTTGCAAGGTAAATATGTATTAACTTGGTGGAGAGGTGTTTCTGAAGTATTAATATTTATATATATAAATTTAAATATGTGGCAATTTTCTCATTATTTTGTTTTATTTATTTAATTTATTTTTTTAAAGATTTTATTTATTTATTTTTAGAGAGGGAAGGGAGGGGGAGAGAGAGAGAGAGAGAGAGGGAGAGAAACATCAATGTGTGGTTGCTGGGGGACATGGCCTGCAACATAGGCATGTGCCCTGACTGGGAATCGAACCTGCGATGCCTGGTTCGCAGCCCGCGCTCAATCCACTGAGCTACACCAGCCAGGGCAATTTTGTTTTATTTTTTAAAAATACAGTGCTTGATTAGATACCACCTGTTCATCAAAATCACCAAGGTTTTTCCCATTAATTTTAGGAAGGTGTTCTTCCATGGCTAGTAAGTAGCCTACAGGTTATTTCATAGAGATCCATAGACATCAAGGGTTTAATAAAAATTAATAAAATATCATTTATTTATTTTTAAAAGATTTTATTTACTTATTTTTAGAGCGAGGGGAAGGGAGGAAGGAAGTGGGGGGGAAAAAAAAACATTGATGTGAGAGTAAAACATGGATCAGTTGCTTGTCATAGGTGCCCGGACCGGGCACTGAACCCACAACCCAGGCACGTGCCCTGACTGGGGGTCAAACCGGTGACCTTTTGCTTTGTGTGATGATGCCAAATCAACTGAGACACATGGTCGGGTCAGGGCAAATGAAATGCCATTTTTAGTGTGTTAAAGTATTTACATTTTAATCCTCATAATAATCTTATGCCACAGCTAATGTAATTTTAAAAGGCACAAATTCACTAATTTCACCTGAACAAATCACCAGGTAGGAGAAAACCCAGCTTCCAAGCCTCTGGCTCTAAGTCCAAGGTCTTTTAAGCTCTACACCACTACAGTAAGCTGACCAGAGAGAACTATGAGGAACCTATATTTTCTTTTACATTCCATTTTCAGTTTTATCTGAACTGAAAACTGCTATAAATAAATAAAGCAACAGGAAAAAATGAATGTCATTGCTAATAACTCCTCACAAATAATCTAGCAGATGACTTTATAATGATAAGGTTTGAATGATATAAATTTTACACAAACACTTCTGAACACATGATATAGATTAGTGCTAGATTCTTCAAAACTAAAGCTGCTACATTTACATACTCTAAACAGCCATTGGGCCCCCAATTTTATTTCAGGAAAAGTAATAAGAAACTATATGCTTTTTATGATTCTGATTTCATTGTACTTTGATGTATTGAAGAGATGAATTTAATTAAAATCAGTTAATATCTAACTTGAGCCTAGAATTATTACCCTTCTTTCATATTCAATTTCCAGAGAAAAAAATACTTTAAAAAATATATATGGCCCTGGCCAGTGTGGCTCAGTTGGTTGGAAGGTTGTCCTGTAACCAAAAGGTTGTGGGTTCCATCCCTGGTCTGGACATGGGCACATGCAACCAACTCCCCCCATCCTACTACCCCCACCACCCAGTCTGGCTGGTAGGATTCCCCATCTGGGCATGGATCCTTGGTTCTGGGGCTTGCAGGAAGCAACAGCCAATAAATGTTTCTCTCTCACATCAATGTTTCACTCTCTCTCTTCCTCTCTTTCTAAAATCAATGAGAAAAATGTCTTTGGGTGAGGATAAAAAAATTTTAAAAATATGTATTTTTGAAAAATATCTTAAGTTTTTATAAGTCTAGAGGAGGTTGGAAGCTAAGAAAACAAAGGAAATTGAATGTAGAATAAAGGAAGCATTCTATAAAATTTCAAGCCACTCAGACTGGGATGAAATTAAAAGTCTTTTGAGGAAGAGGGCTAAGAATGCTTTCCCTCTCATTTTATAACCTACAATTATATAAACTTTTCCTCTTAGATCTTGATATCCAATGCTTTAATCATCTTCAAGATTTTCCTATTTATACTACCAAACACTCCTCTTAATTTTTACAAGTTGAATACATGTTCTTTCCTCCTCAGAAGCCTCTTTTGATTTTCTTTTTAAAGTATTTTGATACATCTACTATTTCAGTAAAAACGTTCTATAAATATGGTAACTATTTGACCCTTTTTGTTGTGAATTTTGCTACAATCCACAATTTATACCTATTTCACTAATGTACATTCAACGTTTCCTTATAGTCTGGTTAATTTTTGTTTTTCATATATTGATCACTTATTTCCTATAATTTATTCCTGAAAAATGTCACCACTTATTGTCAAGCAATACTTTATAGTAAAAACTACCCAAAAATAATAATAAACATTAAAAAAAAAACAAAAATCTCGCTCTCTGGCACACACACACAAATATACACAGAAGTTATGTAACTAACTTATTCTGAAACTTTTAGGGAACATGAAATAAATCATTTGCTAAGTTTTATTTATGTTTTTTGTTACTACTGTTTCAAGTTTGTATGTAAAGTTTAGTTTATTCAAAAAACAATAATGTTTTCTTTTTCTGATTCAACAAAACTCTATTGAGAGCCTACTGTTATGGCATGCATTGATTTAGATTCTGTAACTAGATTTGCCAAACATGGTAGCCAATTAGGAAAAACCAGTGAAGCTAGATATTCCTCCAGTTTCCACCATTCCAAAATTGGAACCGGTCAAAATTTCAAACATAAAAATTAAGAATTTCAAATATTAAAAAAAGGTGCTAAAAAGAAATAGTGTTTAAATTAAAAATATAATGTTGGAGAAAAACATCTTCCAACAAGAATCAATAGAGAAGATTAATAAATTTGATGTATATGTGTGTGTATATATATATATATATATAAATTTTTATAACAAAAACCTTATACATTGTATACTAGTTTACATGAGAAAAATAATTTGGAATAGAAAATGGTAAACAAAATTATAATGTAGGTAATATACAGAGATATCTTAAAATATAAGAAAGAATCAATTTAGAATGAGTATAACTTATAAGCAGGATATTAAAAACAATACACAAAGAAAAGATACATTTAAAAATGTATATGAAAATGGGGGACATCTGTAATAGTGTCAATAATTAAAAATGTATAGTGAAAAACAGACAAAAGTAATTTAGACCTCAACCATAGGTAGTAACAGAGATACTAACAAACTAAATCAATATCATATAAAAACAATTATATACTATCACCAATCAAGATTTATCCCAGGCAGGCCAGGTTATTTTAACATCTGAAAATCAATTAACATAATATACTATATTAACATAATAAAAGGTAACATAAAATGATCGTTCCAATAGATGCAAAACAATTAAAAAAATACAACATCTGGCCATGGTAAAAATGCTCAGAAAACTACAACTAGAAGGGAACATCCTCAATCTGATAAAAGACACCAACAAATAAAAACAAAACAGCAGCCATCATACTCAATGATGGAAGACTGAATGTATTCTCTTCCAAGTTCAGGAGTAAGGCAAGGTCACCCACTCTTCTCACTTCTCTTCAATATGGGACATACTGTCTAGCAAGACAATTCGGGGGAGAAGGAAGGAAGGAAGGAAGGAAGGAAGGAAGTAAGGAAGGAAGGAAGGAGGGAGGAATAAAGATGGAAGGAAAGGAATAAGGAAGGGAAGGAGGCAAAAGAAAAAAGAAAAGAAAGAAGGAAAAGATAGAAAGGAAGAGAAAGAAAAGAAAAAAACATTGGGAAGAAAGCTATAAAACTAGTTATGTTTCAGATAATCTTATATAGAGAGAATCTTAAGGAATCCACACGTGTACAAAATAACTACTAAAGCTAATAAGCAAGTTCAGTAATATTTCAGGTTATAAATTAATATACAAAAGCTAATAGTACTCTGATATACCAGCAATTAATAGCCTCAAAATGAAATTCCAAAAACAATGAACAATAACATAAAAACAATAACATTTAGGCATAAGCTTAACAAAATAAATGCAAAACATGTTCTAAAACAACAAAATGTTATTGAAAAGCATTAGAGAAGACAAATAAAATGAAAGATATATCATATTTATAAGTTGGAGGCTTTTAGGTGCTTTTATTTAGCAAATTTATCTACATATTAAAAGTAATCAATTTCAAATTCTCAGATGACTATTTTCAGAAATTGACAAGCTGATTCTAAAATTCACAGGGGTATTCAAAAGTAGCACAAACAGTCTTGAAAAAGTTGAAGTACACACAAACTTCTCAATTTCAAAATGTATTACAAATCTGAATAAGTAAGATGGTACAGCACTGGCCTAAGGCTAATCATAAATCCTTGGAGTAAAATTTATTTCTGAGAATTCAGAAATAAATCCTTACATTAAGGTCAAATTATTTTTCCTTTTTTTTTGTTTCTTTTTTTAAGGATCTGAGATTCTTCATTGCTTTTTATTTATTGTTTAAATCATAGCTGACATAAGCCCTGGCTGGTGTAGCTCAGTGGATTAAGCGCAGGCTGCAAACCAAAGCACATGCCTGGGTTGTAGGCCACGGTCCCCAGCAACCACACATTGATGTTTCTCTCTCTCTCTGTCTCTTTCTCCCTCCCTAAAGATAAATAAATAAAATCTTTAGAAAAGTAAATGAATTATAGCTGACATAATATTTTATTAGTTTTAAATATACAATAGAATTCAAAATTTATAACCTCATAAAGGGATCACCATGCTAAGCTAGTAACCATCTGCTACTGTAAAAGATACTGTATTATTGACTATATTTTCTATGCTGTACATTACATCTCTTTGGCTTATTTTATACCTGGAAGTGTGTGCTTTCAAGTCCTTGTCAACTTTTCCACACATCTTACACCCACCGTCTTTGTGGCGACCATCAGTTTGTTGTGTTTCTGAGCTGGTTTGTTGTTGATGTTGTTGTTGGTTGGTTTGTTCATTCAGTTGTTTCTGTTTTAGATTCTGAACATTAGTGAAATTATCATTTTCACTAATACACTAATTATCATTAGTGTATTTATCATTTTCTGCCTGACATTTTACTTAGCATATTATCCTCTAGATCCACAGATGGTGATGCAAATGGCAAGATTTCATTCATTTTTATGGTGAGTAATATTCCATTGAATATAATATATGTACCACCACTTCTTCAGCCAGTCATCTACTGATGAACAACTATGTTGCTTCCAAACATTGGCTGTATTAAATAATGGTGCAATCAACACAAAAATGCATACAACTTTCCGAAATGGTGTTTTTGTTTTCTTCAGATAAATACTCAGAAATGGACCTGCTGAATCATATAGTGGTGCTATTTTTAATATTTTCAGGGACCTCCATACTGTTTTCCATAGTAGCTGGACCAGTTTACCATTTAAGCAATGGTACATGAGGATTTCTTTTTCTACATATCTCACCAATACTTATGATTTTTGATAATAGCCATTCTGATAGTGTGAAGTGACATCTTACTGTAGTTTTGATTTACATATCTCTGACGTTTAGTGATGTTGAGCATTTTTTCATGTGTTGTTTGCCATCTATATATCTTCTTTGAAGAAATGTCCATTCAGGTCCTTTATTTTTTATTGGATTGTTTTTTGTTTTTCACTTAAAGGTGTATGACTTCTTTATCTATTTTAGACTTTAACCTCTTACAGGATATATCATTTGTTAACATTTTTTACCATTTAGTAGGTTGTCTTGTGGGTTTGTTGATTTTTTTTTTTTTTTGCTGTTCAAGAGCTTTTCAGTTTTATGTAGTCCCATATGTTTATTTTTGCTTAGCTTCCTTTGTCCAAAGACACATATCTAAAACAAAAATTCCTAAGACTGATGTCAAAGAGATTCAGGCCTTACTTTTAAGTTTTCAATGCACATGGATTTCTTTTTGAATATGGTATAAAAAGCTGGCCCAGTTGCTTTTTTTGCATGTATTTGTTCAGTTTTCCCAACACAATGTATTGAAGCAACTACATTCCCCATTGTTTACTGTTGTCTCTGTTGTCATAGATTAATAAAACTTATAAATGTGGGTTTATTTCTGGGCTCTCTATTCTGGCCATTGATCTATGTGTATGTTTTTGTGCCAGAACCATACTATTTTGATTATTATAGCTTTACAATATAGTTTATAATCAGGGATGTGATATCTCTAACTTTGTTCTTCTTTCTCAAGATTGTTTTGACTATTTGTGTTTGTTGTGGTTCTATATAAATTTTAGGATTATTTGTGCTAGTTCTATGAAAAATGCCATCAGTATTTTGATAATTGCATTGAATGTGTAGATTACTTTGAGTAATGTGGACAGTTTAACAATGTTCATTCTTCCATTTCATGATTATTCTATATTTTTCCATTTATTTATGTCTTCTTGCATTTATTTCTTCAATATCCTATAATTTTCAGAGTAAAGGACTTTCTCTGTCTTGGTTAAGTTTATAACTATGTATTTTATTCCTTTTGATTCAATTGTTAATAGGATTTTGTAAATAATTTATTTTTCTGATAGTTTTTTAGTATAGAGAAATGCAAAAGATTTATGAATATTAATTTAGTGTCCTGCAACTTTACTGCATTTATTTATCAGTTCTAATGGTTTTCAGTGGGACTTTTAGGGTTTTTAATGTATGTATTATATATTATGTTCAAATAGTGAAAATTTTACTTGTTTCTTCACAGTTTAGTTATCTTTTACATATTTTTCTTGTCTAATTGCTGTGGCTAAGCCTTCTAATACTAAGTTGATAAAAATGGTGAGAGGGAGTATCCTTATCTTGTTCCTGACCTTAATGAGAAAGCTTTCAGCTTTTGGCTATTAAGTATAATGTTAATTGTAGGTTTATCATATATGGCCTTTATTATATTGAGGTATGCTCTCTTGTGTCCATTTTGTTAAGGTTTTACCATAAATAGATGTTGAATTTTGTCAAATGCTGTTTTTGTATCTATTGAAGTGATCATATAATTTTTATTCTTTGTATTATTAAAGTGTGCATCAGGTTGACTGATTTGAGGATGTTGAACCATTTTGAATCTGTGGAATAAATCTCACTTATGCATGGTATATGATTCTTTTCACTATTGTTGAATTTGGATTGTTAATATTTTGGTGAGGACTTTTGCTCTATGTTCATTGGGATACTAGTTAGTAATTGTTTTCTCTCTTTTTTTAGTTTCTTTGTCTGGTATCGTTAAAACTGGCTTCGTAAAACAAGTTTAAAGTGTTTCTTGATTGTAAATTTTTTGGTGTAGTTTGAGAAGAATACATATGAATTCTTTTTTTTTAAGATTTTTATTTATTTATTTATTTATTTATTTATTTATTTATTTATTTATTTTTAGAGAGGGAAGGGAGGGAGAAAGAGAGAGAGAGAGAGAGAGAGAAACATCAATGTGTGGTTGCTGGGGGACATGGCCTGCAACACAGGCATATGCCCTGAGTGGGAATCGAACCTGCGATGCCTGGTTCACAGCTCGCACTCAATCCACTGAGCTACACAAGCCAGGGCGGATACATATTAATTCTTATTAAAATGTTTGGTACAATTCACTTCTTTCTTTTCTAGTTCTAGATAAGTTTCTAGATAAGTTTAGATTGTTTATTTGAGGTTTTTGTTTCTTGAAGTAGGCCTGTATTGCTGAAAATTGTGTTCTTAGAAGAGTTTTCACCAATCCTATAGATTTTGGAAAGTTGTGCTTCCATTTTCATATGTTACAAGGTATTTTTTAGATATTTTTAATTTTATCTTTAATTTCTTTGTTTGCTCATTGGTTGATTGGTAGTATGTCATTTACTTCCACATGTTTGTATTTTTCCCATTTTCTTCTATGATTTGTTTCTGTATTTATGGCATTATTGTTGTCAGAAAAGATGATTCATGTAAGTTATATCTACTTAGATGTATTAAAATTTGATTTGTGGCCTATCCTGGAGAGTGACTCCTGTATTTGAAAATAATGTGCATTCTGCTATTTTGCTGTGGGATCTTCTGTATATATTTATTAATGTAATTTGATCTAGTGTGTTATTTAAGGCCAAATTTTCTTGTTAACTTTCAGTTTGGATGATCTATCCAGTAATGTAATTAGGTTGTTAAAATTATCTAATACTGTTAATCTCTCCTTTTATGTGTGCATATATTTGCCTTTTGTATTTAGGTGCTCCTATATTGGGTGAGTCAATGTTTACAAGTGTTATATCTCCTCTAAGATTGAGCCTTAATCATCATATAGTGCCTTATTTGTCCCCCTATATAGTGTTTGTTTTAAAGTTTATTTTGTCTGATATTAGTATTGCTATCCCACCTTCCTTTTTATTTCCATTTAATGAAATATCTTTTTCAATCCTTCACTTTTAGTCTGTGCATGTTTTTCAATCAGAAATGAGTCTTTTATGCAGCATATGTATTGGTTTTTTGTTAATCCATCAAGCCATGTGTCTTTTATTGGTTCATTTACATTTAAACTAATTATTGATTAATATATAGTTATTATCATTTTGTTCTTTTTTGGTTGTCTTGTAGTTATCTCTTTCTTCCTTCTTCTCTTACTTTTTCCCCTTATGGTTCTCTGGAATTTTTTTCCTTATGTTTGGGATCCTTTTCTTTATCTGCTGTTGGTTCTGGACTGTGGTTACAATGACATACATATATATAGTTCTATTTAGATAGCTATTTACTTAAATCTGATAACCATTTAAGTTCAAATGCATTCTAAAAGCACTATTTTTCATCCCACTCACTACATTGTATGTTTTTAAAGTCACATTTTACATTTATTTTGTGTTTCCCTTAATTACTCCTTTCTGTTATAATTGACTTTACTACTTTTCTCTTTTAGTCTTCATGCTAGTTTTTTATTTGGCTATTTTTATTACACTGTCTTTACTATATATTTGCCATTACCAGTGACATTAAAGATATATATATATATTTATATATATTTAAATATGTATAAACATATAAAATATTTATTTATATATAAATCGCATTAAATATGTGTATATATATATATATTTTATTTCTAGGTATGCCTTTTCTCTTCTATTTAAACAAGACCCTTCAACATCTTTTGCAAGTCCTCTTTAGAAGTTATTAACTCCTTTAAGTTTCTGTTTGTCTGGAAATCTTTTTCCATCTTTCAATTCTAAGTGTTAAATGTGTGTATAGTATATATGTGGTTGTAAGTTTTTTCTTTTACACTTTAAATATATCAATCCACTCACTTATGTTCTACAGTTCCTGCTAAAAAATCAGCTATAGTCTTATGGTGGTTCCATTGTATGTAACTAGTTGTTTTTTCTTTGAATTTTAAGATTTTTCTTTTACTTTTATCATTTGCCATTTTAATTATACTATGTGTTGGTGTGGGCCTTTTGGGGTTCATTTTGTATGGGACTGTCTGTCCTTTCTGGACCTGGATGTCCATTTCCTTCCCCAGATTAGGAAATTTTTCAGCTACTATTTCTTCAAATAAGTTTTCTGCCTCTCTCTCTCCCCCTTCTTTTTCTGGGATTCCTAGAATGCAAATCTTATTGCGCTTGATGTTGTTTCAGATGGCCCTTAAACTGTTTTAATATATTTTTCTTTTTGCTGTTCTGAGTCATTTCCACTATTTTGCCTTACAGGTTGTCAATTTAGTCCTCTTTATTGTCTAATCTGCTGTTGATTGGCTCTAGCGTATTTTTAAAATTTTATTTTATTAATTACTTATTTCTGTTTGGTTATTTCTTATATTTTCTAACTCTTTGTTGAAGTTTTCTCTGTGTTCTTCTAGTTTTTCCTGAGTTTGGTGAATATGTTTATGATGATTACTTTGAAATCTTTATCAGGTAAACTACTCACCTCCATTTCATCAGGTTCCCCCCTGGGGTTTTATGTGTTTTTTTTTTTTTTTTTTTTTTTTTTTTTTTTTTTTTTTTTTTTTTTTTTTTTTTTTTTTTTTTTTTTTTTTTTTTTTTTTTTTTTTTTTTTTTTTTTTTTTTTTTTTTTTTTTTTTTTTTTTTTAGTGTGGAACATATTTTATTTGAATTTCTGTGTTTGTTTCTATGAATTAGGCAAAACAGCTACTTCTCTGGTATTAAAGGAGTGACCTCTTTTAGGAGCTTCCCTATTGTAGACTGCATGTGCTGGGCGTCTTTGGCAGGTTGACTGGAGCAGCAGCAGGAGTGAAAGTTGGTCATGGGGTATCCTGGGACCATGCCATATCGAGGTTATCTTGTTGGGCCATCTATAAGTTTTAGCTTGAATAGGCATCAACACATTTGACATCCTTAGCATTGTTATGAGACTGGGGTCTGTGGTGTACTGGGATAGACTTGGCAGGCCAGCAAGAACACCTGGACCATGCTCTTATCCTTGTGAATCAAATGAAAGGAGAATGCAGAAAATAGTGCTCTCTAGTGCCTCTGACCCCAGTAGAAGTTGTAGCAGCCCTCCTTTAGTTGGGAAGATATTCTAGAGTTCTTAATCCATTTCCTTTCAGTGTAGCCTGGGTGACAGGAACTGCCCTGCCTGGTTACAGAAGCTGTAACCCCGTCATGGCTAAGGCTAAGTGAGTGACCTTTGGACCATAAGCCACTAAGGAGACAAAGCTTATTTCCCTGGCAAGGGCACCACTTCTGCTCCTTTTATTTCATCCATAACTGGTCCCTAGTGCTTGATCAGTTAGCCAATGATGGGTAAGGTTCCCCAAGGGAACCTTAGGGAATGACCTAAGACAGGCACAATCACATGGAGGCCTCAGGGAAGGACTTGGGGGGCTATAAAAAAAGAGGGTGATGGACCCTCACCACTCAGATTTGACATAACCTGAGTCTTTATTCTGTCTGCAAGAAGTGTCCTAATCTCTTGGCTGCCTTACTTCCACTGCCTGATTTAAGCCTGAAACAACAAAGGGTGATACAGCCCTGTGCTGGAAAGAGCAGGTTCCCCAGGCAATCAGGCCTAAGAAAGAATATGTAAATCCTGTGAAATCTGCTTTGTTTAGAATGCTCTAAATTAAATGTAAGGGTCCAGGCAAGAAATTAGTTTGTTCCTCAAAGTTTTATAGCCCCTTAGCTAACAGACCCTGACTCAGAATGAGCCTTAGTAGTTCTTTGTATGTTGTCTATTGTTTGATCCTTACTGCCTGACAATGATTAATGAGCTTTACCTGTATTCCTGTGCAAAATGAACCCAATAAAAGCCCATTGAGGAAAAGGCTCTTGGCCCTTCTCCTTTGAAAGATCGGCCACCTTTCCTACCCAAGCAGATCATGTCTTGGTAGACTTATTCTCATCCTTGACAGCTGGGGGGCTCTGTGGGCAAAGCTCCCCCACATCTGGGTACATTTTAAACCATTTTTTTTGTTATTGGTGGTGGTGTTGTTGTTGTTACTGAGTCCTAGGGCAGGCGATTCTGTATGCAAGCTCCTCAGGGATATCCCTCCCTACTACTACAAGTCATTGCATGGAGGTGGGGTTTCCATGATACTGTGCCTTCATTTCTCTTGCCTATTTATGTGGTCTCTCTCATTTGTGCGCAGAAGCTGTTTCATCAGTCTTCTGGTCTTCTAGGGGATTGCTATGAATGCACATGCAGATTCAGTGCATCTGTAGGAGGAGGTGAGTTCAGGGCCTTCCTATGTTGCTTGGACCACTCTCGGAATGGGCAAATGATTTTTAATAAGTGTTTAGACATTTCAATGGGAAAATAATAGTCTTTTCAACAAATGTTACTGGGACAACTTAATAGCCACACGTAAAAAAATTAATTTGAAACTTTTTTTATCTCCTACACATACACACACATAACATACAAAATCCTCAAAATAGATCATAGACCTAAAGATAACAGCTAACACTATTAAACTCTTAAAAGAAAATATAAGAGAAAATCTTTCAGACTCTGGCTTAGGCAAGTCTTCTTGTATACAACACCAAAAGCACAAGCAATGCAAAAAGAAATAAATTAGTTTTCATAAAAGATAAAACTTTATGCATTAAAAGACTATTAAGAATTTAAGATAATGTATGGAATGGAAGATATTTCTGAATTACATATACACTATGTAATGTAGTGTAAACTCTTACAATTGCAAACTCTAATTGTAAACTCTTACAATTCATTCATAAAAAAACAACCCACTTGGAAAATGAGCAACAATTTTGAATAGACATTTCTCCAAAGATATAAATGACCAATGAGAAATTAGAAAGATAGTCAGTATTATTAGCCATTAAGGACTGCCAGCTAAAATTACAACAAAATATATTTTACATTTACAGAATGGTTATATGGAAAAATAGATAATAACCAGCTTTGCAAGGATGTGAAGAAATCACAACCCTCAAAATTACTGATGGAAATGTAAAATGGTGCAGCTGTTTTGGAAAATGGTTTGGTAGTTTCCAACACACTAAACACAAAACTGACATAGGATCCGGTCATTCCACCACTGGATATCTTCTCAAGAGAATTGAAACTTGTCAACATAAAAATGTTCATGTGCAAACGTTGTTAGTAACATTATAGATGAGAAAAAAAGTGGAAAAGCCTAAATGTTCATTGACTAATGAAAGGATAAATAAAATATAGTATATTTATAGAGAGGAATAATATTCTCCCCAAAATTAATCAAATAATGATATCAATACATGCTATGACATGGATCAGCCTTGAAAACATTTCATTAAATAGGCCAGTCACACAAAATCACATATCACTCAATTTATATAAAATGTCCAGAATAGATTAATCTATAGAGGCAAAAAGTAAATTAACCTTTTCCTAGGCTGTGGGGTTTGGAGAGAAATGGAGAATGATGCTGGTGAGAATGAGGTTTTCCTTTTAAAATTTATTGTGGTGATTGCACAGGTCTGTGAATATATTAAAATTAATTAAATTGTACATTTAAGTGGGTGAATTATAGTCTATGTAATTCTATCTCAATTAGTTTTAGAAAACTTTAGAGACTATAGTGATATAACCAATAGTAAAAAAATCTTGGGAGATGAATTTGAAAAAAACAATCATCAAAATGCAAAGAAACACATACTTTGGATTATTAATTGCTCTGCTTCTTTTTAATCAGGCACCAACTGCATGTGTTGTTACATATCTATGTAATGTATTCTATGAAGCTGTTATCCAAGAATGGGGAGGTGATTGGGAACTCCACAGTCATCTTACACTGCCACTAATTACTTTTCACAGTAGTCAGTTACATCTTGTGTGTGACCCTGAATATCTTTTGAATATCTTAACACAATGTTTCTCCCTCTCCTCTCCTCCTCTGTTTTCCTCTTTCTGTCACCCATTCCTTCCCTTTTGTCTCTCTAATATGGCTATGAGAATTCTCAGTAATTTCAAAATCCAGAGTGATGTTCTTTTCTGTAACCTATTCTCCCATTTCATTAACTTTTTTTTCTCATTGTCCCTACAGCTACATTTTGAGTAACTTCATGCCCTTTGGTAGTCACAATTTCAAGCTTTCCACTTGCAAATTTTCTAGTCTTTTAGTCAGTTCACTGTCAATATGCATACCCCCAATATTTAAAGACATGTTTCTGATCTACTTTATTTCCTTGCTTTCTTTTACTTTCTCATTTCTTATCCTTGTATCCCCCACCTCCTTAGTGATGGCTACATTGAGGTTATCAGTCTTGAAAGAACACACACACACACACACACACACACATGCACACTTAATTAGATCACTGCTCTGCATCGACTGAGAAAGCCTATGGGCCTTTATTGCTTAACAGTTTTTGAATCCCATTTCCAGACATATATACCAATTGGTCAATCCTCCAAGTTTGAATGACTCTCTTTGGTTTCTTTCTATTTCTGATAACAACTTGTTTAATTATTTTTAAATGATGTTTCTTCATTTTTAATACTTTTCCAAGCAGAGCAAATAACAGTCAAGACACAATGCAGTCTGCCTGCCACATTACATCAGGCAAGTTTTATTGCTTTACCTGGGTATAATATAGATTGTCATTTTCTTGAGCTTCTAATTGGTTTATCCACTGTTTCTGCCAATTACTACATCAATAACATGATTTTTTTTTAAAGTAGCACAGAACTTAACTTCAAGTTAATAAGGATAGGATAGGATACTCAGCAAGAACAAATAACCTTAAAATTTTAATAGCTTAAAATTTAAAACAATACTTTTTCTCTCTTTTATCTCATGGTCTAATGTGAGTCAGAGGGAGTCCATCTATGGCTGTGGAGTGTGACATTCCCAAATTCACGACAGCAGAGGAAGAGATGAGGTAAACATATGTGGATGTGGCTTTTTCACTTCCTCTGTGTAGAAATGACATCCTTCTGCTTACATTTCCTTTGCCCAACTGGTCAAATTGCCCTTATAAAGAAATGTAAGGATATTTGATGATTACAATTTTTATATGTCTAATAATAATAAATATTCTAGAGGAGCTCTGCTCTGTGTTTTCCTAGTTATTTCCATATTCTTACTTTTAAATTTTACTGAATTGCTTCTATTCTCAATGTTTCTATAAAAGAGCATCCACAGTCTAATCATAACTCCATACTCAGTGTTTTCTTTTTACATTAGTGCTGGGAACATAGAAATCAAACAATCAATTGCTACTGACTTCCCATTCAGCACCATCCACATTTCCTCTGGGGACAGTAGTTATGACTAAAGCAGCCCTTTCTGGAATTATGACTCTTTCTATTGTATTCCTACTTATTTGTATCTTTCTCTCAGTAAGTCTTCAAGGCGTCACCTGTAGTGTCAGGAGCAACCATGAGACTTGAACTGAGAACAGTCCTAAATATGTACGTCACTGGGTAAGTTAACTATGGACAAATCATTCAATTTCTCTTAGTCTTAAATCCTCTTCCTTAATGTAAAAATAATTATTTAAGTATTAGGATTATTGTGGATTTAAAAAAGATAATGCATCAAAAGTGCTATATATTGTGCAAAGCATTGTATAAAATAGGTATTTTTAAAATAAACAATAGTATTAAATATGGATACTTTAGTTGGCTAATTAAAAACAATACTAAAATCATTGTTTGCATACCCAAAATTTGTCACACTGATTTTTTAAGTTTTTAAATAAAATTTGTATATTACAAAACTGACATTTTTTAAGTATACAATTTAGATGTCTTATTTTTAGTGTAATTACAGAGTTGACAACTACCACCACTCTCTTGTTTGGGGATTTTCATGACCCCCAAATAAATCTTATACTCATTAGCAGCTATTTCCCATCCCCCCTTTCTCACATAACTGCTATAGTTTCTCTTTCTATGGATTTGCCTATTCTGGACATTTCATGTAAATTTCATAGAATATGTGCTCTTTTGTGTCACATTAACACTTGTTAAGTGGAGCACAGTATGCTGGATGGTGTACCATGCTTCAACAACAGACCACATAGAAGGTAGGATTGAGAAGTTTGGTATGGTCCACAGAGTTTGATCTCAGAGACACACAAGGGGGCGGCACTGGAAGGCACGGGAAAATGTTGATCAGCAGGAATGTTGAGGAACCGTATTAGAAACTTAGCATTTCGTTGTGACTCTGTAAGCTATATTTAGGACATCCACTCAAATGACAGTGCTAGTGTCAGTTTAAAATCCCTGCAGTCCGCTTGGCCAAGCAAAATGGATGCCTAGGCAGGAAAACCATGTAGTAGCTTAGCTAAACTCAGTATTCATGATGTCAAGGTTCCTCTATATTGTAGATGTTTGAATAACTACTAGAGGAAGGTACCAGAAGCTGGCGCTAGTCAATCTATGAATTGGGAACATAAAATTTCTCTTTAGGCTACATAGCTTGTTCTATGTTTGGAAAATCATTATTTTTCTCAACTATCTTCCATTATATCTTAGGTTCTTAAATTGTTCTTTGTGTAAATTAGGAATAGGCCAACTGCTAATTGCTATATTGCATTTTGCTGTGTATAATGCATACTTTTTGTGCAAATTTTTAAGGAAAAAATAAGGATGAGCATTACACACAGGTATGGGTAGTACTAATTCTGTATCTATGTGAACATTTTTAATTATTTTATTTATACTTATGCATTAAAAGTATAACTCTAGAAAGCAATAATAATATATGTATGCAAAATAATACCCTGGAATATGATAATATGTTTTGTTTCTAAATATAAGTAAATAAATAAGTAAATTGAATTAAAACTAAAGATTTTTTTCCTGAAAGTTTGAACCAAAAATGTAGGTGTGGATTACATGTGGGAGCACATTATACAGAGCAAAATACAATATATTCAGCTGCAAGTTAAAATGCAGCTAACACTTCCTCCTGACATCACTCAAGCTGGACTTTAAAAGACATAGAAGTTCAGTATTTATTCCTTGATATACAATTTTGCTCACTTACATTTGAGGTTACATCTGAGACTTTAAGAGTCTTGAAGAGGAAACACATACTTTCTCTTTTTAAATCAAGGCAGTAAAATAACAAATAGTTATACATACAGTGGATTGAGACTTCCTAAGGACCTTGAATATTAAAAGTTTGTATTTTCTAATGCTTAAAATACAGAATAAAATTATATTATTTTTCAGATATCTTGCTAACACTATTAACTTACTTATGAGGCAGATGAATTTTCCTTTGCTGATTCAATTTTATTAACCCCCAGAAGCTCAGAGACAGTGACTGTGGAATCAAGCTAAAAATATATTGCCTAACTTCTATGGAATGCTGCTTCATTGTAACAAGTTGATTCTTCTTTCAAAGAGTATCTGAAAATTTTACGTGGATTTCAAGTTCATTTCTCTCCCTATTTCCTGTGATTCTTATTATTTAGCTTTCACTATCTTTTTTTTTTGACTCCCCGCTTTTGTTAATTTAGAATGCAATAAACACTATAAGTTAATATACAACACAGTTTTTAAAGATTTAAAATGTGAAATGACAACTTATTAAGATCCTGTTTTATGTCACAATACACAAAGAATATTTTGTTTTAATAAAATGTCACAACTGAGATTTGGAATCTTTGATAGAGCCTTAAATGGAGGGATATTTGCCATTTGTCTTGAAGATACTTTTGTATGTTTGGATGGATACCCATCTCAAAAAAAAAGCCCAAGACCTATGAGATCAGTTCTACATAAAGTAAAATGTACACACCAGACAAGGGTAGCATTGAATCATTTTCTTTTTGTAATTACTGGAAAACTAGTTTAGCTCATGAAAAGGCCAGATTCAAATTTGAACTAGATGTGAACTTTTCAAAGAGTGGAAAGTTTTTCCCCCTCACTATATACAGGTACATTTATGCATTTTTGTTTCTGTAAGAGACACAACTGGGAATAATTTGAAACACCATGAGTAAGGCAGTTTCTAAGATATTTATAACTTAAACCCAAACCTGGAAGTACTATAACTCCTATGGGAAAAGTCTTATCTTGTACAACTTTCTCCAAAATGAAACTCAGAATTATTTCAATTTCAATCATCTTCTTTTTTGGGGGGAGGGGTTCTGCGTTTTTTCCCCTAGCTTTCAATAGCATGTTTGATATTTAAATACCTAAAATAATTAATTGCTGACAATAGACTTTGCTGACAAAGCATGTGTCCATTTAACATAAAGTCTCAAAATTTAAGTTCAGCATTCAGTATCTGTAGTGCCATTTGACTGTAATGAGGTGAAAGAAGGTTTGAATGGAACTATCTGAATTCATTATTAAATGAACTCACTATTTCATCTAGCAAATGAATACTGAAGAGAAGCAGGTAGCATTCACAGAATAGCACATTAATAATAAATGGCTTAGGGAATTTGAAGGATTTTGTTTCATTAAGTTAGATTTGGAGGGATTTGTTTGTATGCAGCCACTAGTAAACACAACAGCCAGAATATGGCTTGAATCAATAATTTTAGCATGTTGAGAGCTCATTTTTCCCCCCTAACTATTTCAGGAAGCACTTCAGAATATTTAGTCAACATATAGTTACTAAAAGTACTAAGTTTAAGCTAGTATATACAGGAAAGATTTTAAAGAACACAATGGAAAGTAGGGCATGAACTCTTTTTTCATACGCAAGATAAAGCAATATGATAAATCCATGTGCAGTTTTGCACCACATAGCAACAGGGATACATTCTGAGAAATGTGCCATTAATCATTTTTGTCTCTGTGAGAACATCACAGAGTGCACTTACACAACCCAGGTGGTGCAGACTACCACAGCCGATTGCGTTTAGGCTGCAAGCCTGCGCAGCATTTTTCCATACTAAATATTGTAGGCAGTTTTTAACACATGGTATTTGTATTTCTAAACATAACTAAACATAGAAAGGTATAGTAAAAATATGGTGTAAGAAATAAAAATGCTACACCTCTACAGGGACACTTACCATGAATGTAGCTTGCAAGACTGGAAGTTGCTCTGAGTGAGTCAATGAGTGAGTGGTGAGTGAATGTGAAGGTTTAGGACATTACTGTATACAACCATAGGCTTCGTAAACACTGTACACTTGTGTTACACTAATATAAAACAGCATGAGATTCAATCAAGCATGAGAGAAAACAATATAATCAAGACACACCATAAACTTGAGATGTAATAGGTTGCTGCTGGCATAACATGGAATAGTGTTTTACAGCAAACTTTATTTTATAAGTAGAAAGAGTACACAGAAATAATGATAGAAAGTATAGTATAGTAAATACATACACCAGCAACATAGTCATTTACTATCATTATCAAGTATTGTGAACTGTGCACAATTGTATGTTCTACACTTTCACAGGACCAGCAGCACAGGTTTATTTACACCAGCATCACTACAAGCAGGTGAGGAATGAATCATGCTATTATGTTAAGGTGGCTATGATGTCACTAGGCAATAGGAAATTTTGAGCTCCATTATAATCTTGTTGGACAACCACCCTATACATGCTCCTTCACTGACTGAAGTGTCATTGTGCGGTGCATGGCTTACACAGTCCATGCCATAGTAATTCAAAGAGGAAAGACACCTTCTGACTAGATGATTGATTTTTCAAAAGACTTCTAGGAAAAGGAAAATACTGAGTAAGGTCTTAAATGTTTATGTTACTATTTCCATGAGTGAAGTTGATACAAAAGTGTTTTTAAGGAAATGACCAAGCACTGAAATATGAAATAAAAAGTGTGCACTAGAAAGTGGCATAACTGCCAGTCCATTAAAAAGAAATGGCTTTAAGGACCATGAGCAATTTTGAATAAAGTCATTAATAGTTCATGACGATGGTTTTGAGAAATTAATACTCTTAGTACATGTAGAATTGTAATATAAGGAAAATGACAAAATTAGATTTTGCTTGAAATATATATTCTCTTGATGGCTGAATTTAAGCCCATGGCTTTAATGAGCATCTCTATATTTCCAAAACATATACCAAACCCATTCACTTCCCTCTATCTCTACTATTTTCACTCTTTTTAAATATATTTTATTGATTATGCTATTACAGTTGTCCCATTCCCCCTTCATTCCCCTCCACCCTGCACACCCCCTCCCACCCACATTCCCCCCTTTAGTTCATGTCCATGTGTCATAAGTTCTTTTGCTTCTACATTTCCCGTACTATTCTTGCCCTCCCCCTGTCTATTTCTACCTACCATATATGCTACTTATTCTCTGTACCTTTTCCCCCTCTCTCCTCCTCCTACTCCCCTGTTGCTAACCCTCCATGTGATCTCCATCTCTGTGGTTCTGTTCCTCTTCTAGTTGTTTGCTTAGTTGGTTTTTGGTTTTGTTTTAGATGTGGTTGTTAATAATTGTGAGTTTGCTCTGTCATTTTACTATACATTTTTTTATCTTCTTTTCTTAGACAAGTCCCTTTAACATTTCATAAAATAAGGGCTTGGTGATGATGAACTCCTTTAACTTGACCTTATCTGAGAAGCACTTTATCTGCCCTTCCATTCTAAATGAAAGCTTTGCTAGATAGAGCAATCTTGGATGTAGGTCCTTGCCTTTTATGACTTGGAATACTTCTTTCCAGTCCCTTCTTGCCTGTAATGTCTCATTTGAGAAATCAGCAGACAGTCTGATGGGAACTCCTTTGTAGGTGACTGTCCCCTTATCTCTTGCTGCTTCTAGGATTCTCTCCATTTTAATCTTGGGTAATGCAATTATGATGTGCCTTGGTGTGTTCCTCTTTGGGTCCACCTTCTTTGGGACTCTCTGAGCTTCCTGGACTTCCTGGAAGTTTATTTCCTTTGCCAGATTGGGGAAGTTCTCCTTTATTATTTGTCCAAATAAGTTTTCCACTTGTTGCTCTTCCTCTTCCACTCTGGTACCCCTATAATTCAGATGTTGGAACATTTAAAGATGCCCTGGAGGTTCCAGAAGGAAGAAAGAAACAACCAAACAGAAAAGAATGAAGAAATAATAATTTAAAAAAATGAGGAGAGGCTTACTACTATCACTCTTGTCCAACCTCTCATCATCTTTACTTAAATTACCTTATCCCACTCAAAACTGATTTCCTAGCATTTGTTGTTCTTCCACCATAACCCACTCTCCATATGGTAACCATTCACAGAGTTTTGAAACCATTAAACGTATTGCAGCCACCCTCCTTGCCAACCCCCAATGTCCCACGTATTAGTTTTCTATTGCTGCCAAAACAAATTATCACAAACTTAGTGAATTAAAAACAACACTTAACAGTTCTAGGTATGAGATCTAACATGAGTCTCCCTGGATTAAAATCAAGATATCGACAGGGCTACCTTTTATTTTCCTTGGGGGCTCTGGAAAAGCTCCATTTCCTTGACTTTTCTATCTTCTAGAAGCCACCCCACATTCCTTGGCTCATCACCTTTTCCTCAACCTTCGAAGCCATCAGTGTTGTATCACTTTGTGATTTTCTTTTTGAAGTCATATCTTTCTCTTTCTCCTTCAGCTTTTCTCTTCTACTCTCAAGGATGTTTATCATTACACTGCATCCAGCAGATAATGCAGGACAATTTCCCTATTTTGGGACCAGCTGGTTAGCAATCTTAATTCCACCTACAACCTTAATTCCTTTTGTCATATACTATAACCTATTTATGCTTCCAGGGATTAGAATGTGGAACTCTTTGAGAGTCCATTTTTCTGCCTCACATAGCATCACATAAGGATAAAATATAAACCTTTTACTCTGGCTTCTAGAATCTTACTTTATTTAGTTTTTTTCTACAATCTCCAAATTCATTTTTTTTTATTGCTTACTTTGTACCACTATCCCAGCCACACTGTCTTTCCTTCTATTCTTCAGGCAGGACAGAAAAAAACCCACCAACATCAGCCCTCTATCCTATCTGTTTTCTCTGGGTGTATACCCTACTCATCTTCACATGGCTGACTCCTTCTTCTTATTTATATACATTAAATTCTGCTTTTTCAGAAATTTACTAAGCCAACAGATCTAAAATATTACTCATTATCATATCTCCAAATATTTTTCAGATTTATTAGTTTATTTTTGTGTTGAACTTATTTAATCACACACACATTATTCTATGCTTTAGTACAGGTGTTGGCAAACTCCTTCGCTTATTCAAAATTCCTCAACGACACTCCATTGCCTAGCAATAGATTTCTAACACCTAGCATACAAAGAATGATCTGCCCTTGTTTTGCTCTCTAGAACAATTTTTATTTTCCTTTGTCAAGATTCCAAAATCACTAAATTTTTTGTAATTTCCTGTATACATCATGCTATTTTTACTTTCTGGAACATTGCTCATCCTGCCTTTCTAAAATACCCAGCCTCTTTACTTTTACTCCTTTGTCTGTTAACATCTACTTAGATGTAAAAGTAAGTTCAAAAGTCTTCTCTGACTCTTCTAGACCCTAAGGTATCTTTCAAATTAATGCCAACAACACGCTATGTGTATTTTAGTCATTATTTTTACATTGCCTGAGAATTTTCTGATTATAGGTTTAGTCCCATAATTGTATGCAGACACATTACAAACTTAAATGGAAATTTATTTATTTTTCTTTATCTGGCACTTTTTCTGTTCCTAGCCTAGAGTAGATATTTAATAAATGTGCATTGAATGAGTGTGAACTTGTTTTCTGGACTATTTTTCCTTGGGTCTTCTCAGTAGAGGTTTATCATGCATTGTGTCATTAAGATAAGAGGTAGTGACCACCACTATTTCTAACTCCTCATTTGCTTTATAAGTTGTTCTATTTCTACATGACATAGATATAGACATAGATATAGGTATAGATAGATGTATAGATGTATAGATACAAATAAAGATATATATCATTTAACCTCTCTCATTGTGATGTTGGGAGGCTCATGGGGAGGTCAAGTGAGGCCTCAACCTAATGGAAGTACCCAAGTTCTTGTCACCTCGCAATAAAGAATTCAAGATGGAGACAAAGATTCAGTAAAGCTCAGAGGTCTGACTAAAGTGAAATCACACACTGAGAGATGTGGGCAGACTTGAGAAGTGAGTCCCACCAAAGAGTTTTATGGATTGAGTTTATATTGTGGGCTTTTGGGGAGGGATTCATAAAGGGATAGGTCTTGGGGCAGCTGAGGTAGATAGGGGGAGACATGGCCATCCCATTGCAGAAGAGAGTTTTTGTCTTTGCTTGGTAATTTTGGCACTGTCATAGCATCAGGTGCAGGCTGGGAGTTAGTCTATCTGCAATGCTAATGATATTATAATGACATAATTGGCTACACATATTCTTTTGGTTAGGGTGCCTGGCTCCACTGAATGGAACTGGTCTTTGATTGTCTCTGTACTTTTGTTTGCAAACTTGTTTCCCCTTATTAGCCTCTTTCTCTATAGGAGGGGAGGGAGGCATGTCCCTGTAGGGCAATCTACCTATCCTGCCTGAACTAAAGTCACATTCTGACTTTTGTTTCATCTGCTGCTTCTACCCTCCCACTCCTGGCATCATCATAAAGAACTTTGGGTCTTCGCTGGTGCAGCTCAGTAGAGTGAGCAGAGGAAACAAAATGTCTCCAGTTCAATTCCAGTCAGGGCACACCCTTGTGTTGCTGGCCAGGTCCCCTGTTGAGGACCTGTGAGAGGCAATGGGTCTGGCTGGATGTTTCTCTCCCACAATGATGTTTCTCTCCCTCTCTTTCTTCCTCTCTCACCCTCTCTCTAAAAATAAATAAATAAAATCTTTTAAAAAAGAACTTCAGAATCTATACAACTGTCATAGTTGAGTAGAAAAAGAAGAACCATAACATAAGAATTTGAGTTTAAATAACAAGTTAGACAAGGTAGAGAATAGAACTGGTAAGGGTGTGTTTTCAAACTAGCTAACCCTAAGTCCTAGAACACTTCCACTGGAGGAATCCTATGAATCTGAGCAAAACACACACTCAGCACTGGTCCCTTATTGGTTAAGATCTCTCAGGAGAAGGGAGGGCATTAATTTCCCACCACTTCTGTCCTAACACACAGATAACAAAGCAGGCTACAAAAGCTAGGGAAACCCTCAGACAAAAAAAAAATGTGCAAAGGTTAGCAGTTAAAAGTAAGGCTGGTAATTGGAATGGGTGAAGGAGTGGGGCAAGGCACTGCAGTGTCAGCTACAGTAGATAGCAATTATAACACACTTGCTTCACATTTCCCTGATGTCATGAGTTCTGTTTACCTTTAATTGCACTCCATATCAGCCATCAATAATTGTAGCTATAATTTGGTCCTTGTCGTTGAGCAGGATTTTTTCTGCATTTGCCGTATACATTTTAATATCTTGTTTCTAAATATAATTTCTTATTCTTATTCTTTCAGCATTCTCATTCATTTCCCTAAGACCTATCTCTAACTTCATGGTGATCTGCAATCACTAATGTCCATTTTTGCCAGCTCCCTGCATCTTTGATGCCATCACTATAACACTGGCAATTTATGGGACATCATTATGATTATTATTTATTGGCAACACCTTCCTTCCTTTACATTATTGCTCTTTGATCTCATACACTTTTCAAATGCCCAATCATGGATAATTTTCAACATCTAATTTCGCAGCACCTATATCTTGCTGCTGAATATTGCTAAAAGAAATCTCCTAACAGTGAAGTTTGTGCCATTAGAGATTTACGATTTACTCAGAGCTGTGTCCTCTATGCTATTCTGCAATTCCATTACGTATACTTAATGATCAACACCTCCCATTTCCCTCTGAAGCTATTTGAAATTTGTATTTCCTTAAGCTCTCAATTCTTCCTTTCTGCATCCTCAGCTATTGAATTTAACCTTATCATTTTTTACATGGAAAAATCAAGACTATTTTTACTTTTCAGCTTCTCCTTTGCCTACAGCTTATTCCTTTTTACCTTTATTCTTACTCTCTTGCTACAGTTTGAGATGAAGATGTGTCTCTCCTGCTGTCTTAGGCCACCCTTATTCTAGGTATTTTCCCCATTTTAAGCTTTGAGAACTTTTTCCATCATTCCCCCCAAGTTTTTCTTGAATCTTCAATTTATTTTTATGCATTGACTCTTTCTAGCCATTTAGACATGCACATTATTTTTTTTATTTTAAAGAAACATAAATAAGCATGAGAAACACTAAAAATTACTCTGTGATGTGGCGTGCCCAATAGCTTCTTAGTTTCCTTTTAAGTCACTACACTTTTATCATCTTCACTTCTTTACCTCTCGTGCTCTATCAAACTCATCCCATTTGGATTTTCCCTTCTCTGTTCTAAATGGATAAGGTGATTCATGACTTTTAACTTTAGATTCTTAATCACTCTTCAGGGGCTTTACTTCATTAAATATCTTGGTGACATTAATAACTGTTGCTTATTTCTTTTAAATATTCTTATTTATTGACTTGAGAGAGAGACAGAGATATAGATTTGTTCTTTCACTCATTTATACATTCATTAGTAGATTTTCATATGTGCCCTGACCTTGAATATGGTACCTTGGCATATTAGGATAATGCTGTAACCAATTGAACTATTGCAATAAACAGTTTCCCATTTCTGTGCATATATTTAAACTTAGTGTATCTTTGTATGTTTATTTTCAATTCTTCATTTGTTCATTTATTTAAAAAAATATTTATTATTTCTACAGGCACACTGTTTTGATGCTTAAAACATCATGTGGTTGAATTGCTATGAAGAAGCATTAAACAAAAAAAATAGAGTTCTATGGGCTGGAAAGCCTTGACAATTTTAAATAGTGTAAAGAGGGCAATCCTCAAAGAGAAAGAAAGAGGTGACATTTGAACAAGAAGTAGCAATCCACACGGATAACAGAAGGAAGCAACTGTAGGCAAAACTATAGAGATATTAAAGATTGCTGGTTGCCAGAGTATGGGAAGAAAGAAAAGGATTAAGTTAAAGTACAGGAATTTTTTTTAGAGTAGTGACATTATTCTGAATGATATTGTAATTATAAATATAATACATTAACCCATTAGATATTTACAGCACAAAGAATATACTTTAATATATATAAATTTAAAAAATAGAAGATTGGAGAAACCCAGGATATGATACAGAGGGAGAAAAGAAAGTCTAAATGTATTATGAAGATATGAAATATATTCACTAAAGGGTATGGGGGAATCAGGTTACGATCTAAGTAATTTTGAAAATGCATATAACCTGCAAAATTAAAGTCAAAAAGAGTTGTACTCTACTCTAGTTAATGAAGTTGTTTCTCCTAAGAGCGGGCTTAACAATTCAGAAAGCACAATACCTGTGAACTGGTACTGAACAACTGAGTAAACATGGCAGTGGTGGGAGTCAGACTTCTTACTGTTGGAGCTGAAAGTTACAGATGAGCTGGGGAAAGAGCTAGAATGATCTAGGTGGTGATGGATTAGAATTGGAGATATCATTATATATTGATTAACACATTTCCTTCTTTTAGAGCAGAAGGGTGTCAAGTGAAAAGCATTTTAATCCAATAATGTCACAGCTGGAAGTGTCTGTCTTTATAGCTTTTAATTTGGGATTAACTTGATTTTGTCTTTCTTTCTTTTAAGTGTCTTAATATGTACTTTTTCTCCTGGTTGGAAATAATACATTCTGCTTTTGTATCTCAGTTTCACATGCTCTGGGTTATACCTGTTTATTATTTTGAGGTACTTTCATATCTCCATACATGCCTCTCCAGAAGGTATCCAGCCATGTACTATGAAAAATAGAGACATTTATTGAAGAAGATACAAAATACAAGAAACATTGTACATAGGTGATGCAGACCCCAGCTCGTGGGGTCCACGTCATTATGGATGAAATGAGACATTCGCATGGACTACTGAGTCCAGTGGAGGAAAAGGGACAGCATAGCTTTTTTCTCAAAAGGAGCAAAAACCCCAGCCCTTGCTCCAATGAGCTTTTATTGACTTACTGGACACATTACAAGAAGGTCCTCATTAACTATGCACAGGCTCACTTTAGGTGGTTACCTTTTACAGACAACAAAGGAGCCAATGCTGCTAATCACATCACAGAAAAGGGATATTTGCAAATGAAAAGGCAAAAGTGGTTGAACTGGTTACACTCATCCTTGGAAGGTTTAGCATGGTTTTTAGGAAGTTGCTTTGCAGTAACTGTCCTTAATTCAGGGTGAGGGAGTTTTAGCAAAAAGCAAGACTCATAGTGGCCTAGGTACATTGCAGGCCTGATTCCCTACGAGACAACCTATCCGTGGATGTGGGTCCTGTGCATCTCCCAGTGGGAGCTGGGCCCACACCACACAGGATGGTCTACTACACATAGGACAATGATGCTTCAGTCCCTTTCAAAGTAGACACCTTGGGACATCTACAGGGTGTTCATGTGATACATCGCAAGGTTCTCACAATCCTTATCAGCTGCCCCGCCATATTTTCCTGAATCTCTTTAACACTCTGAAATCCCTTCCCTTTCAAATGTGATTTTAGTTTGGGGAAAAGCCAGAAGTTGCAGAGTGCCAAAACTGGGCTAAAGGGGGACTGAGTCATCTGTGTAATTTGATGTTTTGTGGAAAAACTCTACAAAAGACATGATGGATGAGTGGGTGAGTGGGCGTATTGTCACAATGAAGGTGCCAATCACCAGTTGCCCATAGCTGCAGGCTTTTGAATCATCTCAGTAGTTTCTATGGAGGAATGTTCCAGGTTAACACAAAATTTGAAGCTGATTCATTGCTCTACTCACTCAGTTTGAATGTGATGGCCACACAGTACACATGCTCACTCAGCAGTGTCTACCACCCTCACTGACTTGTACAGTGAAGTCATCATTGTTCACACAACCACATTCCAGTCCACTCTCCGTGGCTGCCAGGTTACATCAATGTCATGCAAACCATTATTGTTGTATTAACAATAGCTTGACTTTTGGGGGGTGGTGCAGACCAGATATTCTTAATTAGAATTTTTACAGACCTCTGTTGATTTATATCTTTTTGATATTTTCAGGGCAGCTTTCACTTTATTTCCTAGAATTACAGATTATTCCTCATAGAAGTCTTCTTTAA
>PVIA01013844.1:0-29890 GCA_004024845.1 Tonatia bakeri
ATAAGGTAGCTGAACTCCTATCTCTCAGCTCCTTATCACATCTTCATCATCCAACTTCATGAAAAACTCCATTCTGAATAGAAGAATACTATCAAATACTTTACATTCATTGTCATTTAATTCATAACCTTCTGGAAAATATATTCTTGTAATTTACAAAAAATGAGCTACATTTCAAGTAAGTAAAATAACTTATGTAATATTACACAGCCTCCTAGAACTATTTCATAAAAAGCAGAACTGCTTGAGTTCCACATCAGAATTCTTTCTATTGCACCATGTTCTTTTTTTTCTTTGATAGCATCCCTTAAATTCCCTCCTCATCTTCACTCATTTACTGAGCACCTGCTATGTGATAGACACTATGTTAAACTCAAAAGATACACAGATAAATGAAACAGTTCCATTCTCAATAAGGTTTCATCTATTCTGTGCTTTACCAGTCACTAACTTTTTCATTCATTCACAAATTATGTCATGAAAACCTATTATGTGACAGGTACTTTTTATAAGAAAGAAAAATATAACAGAACCTAAAATACTGCTAAATTATAACAGAAGATAAAATTGTTAAAAGTATGTAGTCACAAGACATAAACATGTGGATAGAATGATTATAATGGCAGACAAGGTCCTTCAAATAAATTAGAAATGCCTAAAAATGATAATACATCTCATTTGAGAGAAAGATTCTTCAAAGAATATATGAGGCAAGATTCCCATAACAATGATGGTAATCCCAAGTAGGCAAGCCTATGGGAAGAAAGCCCTACAGTACTTATCCTTGACATATCATAATGCCAAACAAAGCCAACCAATCAATGCTTACACAGTGACTTTAACTCTGCCTTCTGACCTCCTTTCTTCATGCCCCTTTCCTCACTTCATTCAGACAGTTGTTTCAGCTGCTAAAACTTACTTTGAGCAAAATTAGAAAGTCTAACTTTCCAACATATATGCTTCTCTTGCAGCATTTTGTTACCACTAGAGAAAATTCATATTTTTCCACCTCCACAAAAACATAAATAACAATTTTTCATAAGAGTGGTTAAGTTGTATTTTTGTGTTCTTTTTTCTTATTACAAGAAAAAAAGAAAATATGCTGAACAGTATGAGTTTAAATCTCTTACTTGCACACAGCTGGCTGTAGGTGGAAAATCTCATCAATAGCAGCAGGCCATAATGGTTTTTATTATCATATACGAAACATAAAAATTTTAAATTTTTTCAGAAGTGTTTCAACAACAAATGTATTGCCATGGTGCTGAATAACAGAAGCTGTATACTAATCTGTCTCTCCTGTATGTGAATGTTCAAAAAATGAGTCTGTCTTACCCTCTCTTGCTCACTCTTACTCCTGCTATCCTGCTCTCCCAAGTATTATGGCTAATTTAGCAGACAACATCAAAATGAACTGTCAAAAGTAATAACTAGTTTAAATATTTGGACAATGTGATAAAGAACTATAGAAGTGATTATTGTTCCAACTCTTTAAATAATGCAGGACCATTTTGTTATAATGTTTACTTCTCAAAATTTCATTGTTATCAGATCTATTAATATAAGACTCTAGTCAGAATTAGATTATTCTGCTTATTTTCTCTAGCTTATTGTTTTTGAATCAGTCATAACTTTTTATGTTGTTTAGGTATAACCACTTCATATTTACACTGAAGCAGTGTCTATATTTACTTTACATAGGAGTTTAGCATTGAGAGACACTTTGGTGCTTTGTAAAGAGCATCAGATTTTGAGACAGTTCAGTTTTCAAATCCTGCTTCTACCATCACCAGCTGAGTTCTCAGGCAAGTGTGTCAGAGATGGATAGTGTAACTGTCTCCAAAAGTTGGATGGAATGGCTGTTGTTACTTCTTGTTTCCTCGTTTTAGGGGTTGGGGGATATGAAAACAAGTCTGAATTTAGGAAGGAAAACTGCATTATGTTATTGCTGGAAACATATAGCTGTTTTTATTGTATTGAAGTTTAAATATGTGTAGAAGGATGTTAATGGACGCTGAGTAGCTAAAAAAATTGGCTGTGCCAGGTATGAAGCTATTATCTCTCAGCTTCAAATCATCCTTTTTTATTCTTTGTGTTGCTGGTGCCAGGACTCTGCAAACCACATTTGTGCTTTGTCAGCTGGCTATATGTTCATCTCTGCCAATATGGGGCATGACTGGGAGACTGCAAGGCTGGAAGAGAAAGAAGAAACATGCAACTTCCTGCTATCTCTGTTGGTTTTATGTTGATTTTCTGTTCCATTGCATATCACACCTCTCCCATCAAGCGGCTGCACCCTGGGAGCAACAGGGCCTTCCCACAGTAGCAGCTGAATCCACTATGTCATTTTTACAGTACTTACAGAGCCAGCCTCATCCCACCTGCTTCCTCTTCCCCCAGAGTCACCAGTACCCCGCTTCAGAGGTCTGAGAATCAGCACCATGGGCCCTTTCTCTAAGTTTCCAACTTTAATAATTCCAACCTCTTCTTTTTGCCAAGCCCTAGATGTGATAGCTGCTTCCCTTAGTTGCTAATTCTATGATAATTTAGTGTTCTCTCTTCAGTTTTTGTTATCAATTGAATGATTTTTATACATAGTTAACTATTCTTTATATTAAATTTTCTATGCTCAAATAACCAGGGTGGTTTTGTCCCCTAACTGGGCCATGACTATAGTTACAGCAAGGTACTATATTTTTCTGACATTGTTTCCTCATCTAAACACGGATAATAATGCAGGAAGTCCTCATTATTCAAGAGTAATTGGCATCAGAAAAGTCCACTTAAGTGAATACACTTTAGAAGAGGACCAAAAATACACTGCAAATTGTAAATAAAAGGTTTAATGGGATATAAGCTTGAAAAATAATCAAAATTATATAGAGTATTTATCTTATATTTAAAAAATTATATTTATAATTAGAACTATGCATTATTCAAAACAAAAATTGATTTGATATTGGTTTTGACTTTTCTTGCATGTATGTGTATAATTTTTCCAAAAAATTGTGTAATAATATAACATTATACCCTGAACTTTATTTTTTATTTTGTTTGTATACTCATTAATAGGGTGATTTCTGGAAAAATAATGAAGAACTTCATCAGTTTTCCAAACAACTCTACTTTTGTCATTCTGGTAAATGTTCTCTTATTTAATTATTAAGTGGTGTATCTGTGCAAGATTCCCATTTGTCATTGGTTTCATAAGTAATTTTCAGTATGATTTTATTCATTACATTAAATTTTGCATCTTTTGTAAAATTTACAAATTTTCATCATGATGAATTTGAATACATGTGTGTTAAAATATTGGATTATGACTAGAAAATAATGAAAACAGAGGGATGTTGATATTTATCATGGAGGATTAAGTAAATAGATATTAATTTATGTAGTCAGTTTATTAGTGATTTTTTTTTGCATTTTGATTATGTTAACTTTTTAAGAACACTTATAACTGCTGAGAGTAACATGATGAATGCCTGGCTAGCAAGGATCACCTGTATGTAATTGGTAGGATTCTTGTATCAAAAGAGATCATGTATAAAAAGTGTTTACCACAGGGTCTGAACCACAGTATGTTGTAGTAGGTACCATTATTAAATTTTAACAATTTAGTTTAATAAGTGTGTATTTTATCATATTTGTTTCATCTTTACATCTTAGTATTGTGGGAGGAAATAATTTTCCTTTTAGATTCCTACATTTTTCTGGCTGAACTAATAATCAAATTACCATAAAACAGATTAACAAGAGAAAATTACCACAAGGACAAATGTATGTATATACAGGGGCTCAGTAAGAACATGAGACCTGAGGACATGCTAGGCCATTGAGGCTTATATATCATTCTGGTCTAAGGAGAGGAAGGCAGGGTCTGGGACTTCACAGAACAGACAGCCAATTTACAGGCAGATGAAAAAGAGCAAACATTTGGTAAACAAATTATTGCCTGGACATCCAGAAACAATGAGACACAGATAGGATCTAAAAGATAGACTTTGCTTAGCTTCTCACCTTCTACCACACTTAGATCATATTATGATGCCAAGGTGACAGGTTCCCCTTCCTTTAAGAGGGTTTTTGTATCTGAATTCCTTTAGACACTTAAAGGGTGAAGGTCAAATGTTTTGTTTTGTTTTTTTAGTATCTTGTTTCATAAAAACAACCAGCTTAAAATAATTAATATTCCAAAATGGCATGTTTTAGGGTGGCAAACTTTGCTTCCCCTCAGTATACATGACTTGCTCTGATTCTTTGGTGCAAAACAAGTTTAGATTAGAAGACAAAGTAGATGAGCATAATAACCTCAATGAAGAAATAAAGAGTATATTTTTGCCCTGGCTGGTGTGGCTCAGTGGATTGAGCCCCAGCCTGCGAACAAAAGGGTTGTTAGTTGATTTCCAGTCAGGGCACATGCCTGGGTTGCAGGCCAGGTTGGGCCCCCAATAGAGGGTGCGTGAGAGGCAACCACACATTGATGTTTCCCTCCCTCCCTTTCTCCTTCCGTTCCCCTCTCTCTAAAAATAAATAAATAAATAAAATATTTAAGAGTACATTTTCCATTAGAAATATCATATGGTTGCTTCTTCACCTTTAAAGTAAGACCTTTATTGAAAAGTCAGTTTTAGAGTGAAACAGTGTCCAAATACTTAGCTGTAAAGATCCATCAGTTTTTAGAAACTGAAACTCCTATAAGGGCACTTAAGATTACGTTTTCAATTCATGGGTAGAGGTAAAGAGAAGTAGCAAGGTAATAAAATGGAGTTAGAAATATATTGCTCAATGTACCAGCTAAGAGAAACTAAAATGAGCCATAATATTTTGACTTTCTTTTAAATGGAACAGCTCTGCTTGAACTTTTGACATAAAAACACTTACTATACTAACTGCAATTCTAGGGGTTCACACATGGCCTGCCACTATCTAACAAGAAGAAGTTAAAGAAAATTGAAACATGAATCTATTGTTCTCAGGAGATGGATTATATGTGTCAGGTGTGTTGACTTGAATTTGTATTTCCTGTCAATAGAAAATACATTAGAACATGTAAATCATTTCTTATATCTAAAATGGTTTCATTAAGTGATGATATGTGTTCTGTAACTGCATCAGTTTGATATTTTAAAATAGGATTTTGATACATTAAAATATTGTGTTACTAACACCAACTTGTAATCAATGTGGTTTGGTTTGCCTCCATTTTATAATAAAAAATGTGTAGATCAGGTTTTCTAAGTGGCAGACATCAAGAATGTGCCCCTAATAATATCAAACTCTGACAATATAATATATTTATTGTTTATTATTTTATAAATGTATTGTGGGGGCTAAAAATAAGACTTTCCTCACACATTCTAAGTTGTTCTAGCTGGGCTATTAGTCAAATTAACCAAGACACATTCACAGGAGAAAATCAAAGTTTTAATACATGCACATGGGGAGTTCACATAAGCATGAAAATTCCAAAGACCACGAGACAACATGGGGTAGACATGACTTTTTGGACAAAGGAGAAAGGGGAGGAGTAAATGGGGTATTAGATTTCAGAAGTGAGTAAGAATGGGCGATTTATAGGTAGTGGAGGAAGAGGAACAAACAGAGCAGGCAAATTCTTGCTAGGCAACTCAGAAACCATGGGACATGGGGGGTATCTAGCTAATAGCCACCTGCCCGAAGCCCTCTTATTTATTACTTTAATTCAAATTAGGCTCAGGCAAACATCCTAAACTTTGTTTTCCTGTAGCAGGATTTTCTCTCTGAATGTCTTGGTCAGGAAAAGGAGGGGAGGGTTAAAGGTTCTTTCTGAGATTTTTGTTTCTCAATAACCGGCTTAAAATCAGTATCTCAAAATCAAAGGGCAGCTTTGAGGCTGCAAAACTTTGGTCCCCTTCAGTATATATTATTCTAAATTAATATAATTTTAAATAGTTCATTATCAAGATTAGACTTAGCAACTAAAGCTGCACCTACATGATTATAGTACTGAGGCAGGAGATAGTCAGGAAGGAAATTCCAGAGGCCCCGCAGGGCTAAGATTAAAAGACATCCATACATGACAAAGACCCCCTAAGACCAGTTGTTCCTATTTTCTGGAATAACTCTGGATCATGGCGGCTCAAAGAATGCACCTGCGCACTACCCCTCATTCATTATAATGGCATTATAATGAATTAACATTGTGGGACTCCCTTCTCTAGTAGCTAATCAAGAAAATCATGGGAGACCACACATGTGCAGTAGCTTTGAAATGCAACTCCCTGTACATGCGCAGTAGAAGCCAGCCAAAGACTAGCCAGGAAGCTTCTGCCCTATAAGAATAGAATCCCTCCAGCCCACAGTATCAATTTCTGCTCAGAGTTGGCCCGCTCCCATGTTCTGTGGAGTGTACTATCGCTTAATAAATCTTCCCTCTTTCTTTATGCTATAAACTCTGTGTGTTCGGTTCAATTCTTTGTCCTCGATCACTAAGAACCTGGTTACCTGTGCCCACCTGTGACAGTTTTTGGTGAGTCAGCCTGGGGAAGACGCTAGAGTGGTAAGTCCCCTTTTGCTGCTCTGACACGTGGGATGCCCTTTTCTGTTGCCACATATTCTGTTTCGGTGAGTCTGATGTCACGTGATGAAAGGTTGGCCACTAAACTGCGGGAACAGGTCGGGCAGTTAAAAGCCACAAGGGGGCCCAACCGCTTGAAGACACCTGTGATAGGATAACTTGGGTGCGGAACGGGGTTAGCCTTAGTCCCCGCCAGGTACAAGAAAATGTCCGCACAATGGTCAGGCACACTGTGAAAACCACAAGACACTGCTCTATCCCACAGCCGCTCCCTCAATAGGCATAGTTGGACCTTCCATGCGGGATATCAGTCACCACCTCGCCTGAGCTATGACTTCCTTTTGCAGTCTCCTCATCACGCCCCCAAATAGTCTTTAATGCTTGTCCTCCCCAACTGACTTTTGGCCTTTATACCTTCACTCATACCCTACTTGCCTTTTGTGTATGAAGGGTTCCTGCTGTCTTTGTGCCAAGACACCTACCTTGGGGTCATTGATAGGCTCATGCTAAGTATAGTTGCAGGAATGAGCCACTCCCATCTTCGGCATGTGTATACTATCATTGTAAGCAGCAACATCGCTCAGAACCACACAACAGGCGCCTGCTGGTCACTGGTTACTAGAATGGCCGCGTGGAGCTACTCTTACCTAGTTAATTGAATTCAGAATTCTAAGGTGGTTTATTTGCCCCTATAATGGTATTTTAATTTCCCCTCTCAGTCCATTGTCCCTCTATGAGATCCACCTCCAGTATGAAGGGTGGTGGTTTATACACCTCTTGAGGTCCCTTCTGGGAAATTTCAGACGCAGGTACAATTTCTTAAAGCTCTGGAAAATTACATAGAATATTTAAGGGTCTTCTTTGTCATCTGGAAAAGAGTCATTTTATAATAAGATCATCTTGGTGCTCCTCTTGATAGTTTACAGGGTCAGAAACTATTTTTCTAGTAAGACACTTCCTTTGCCTCGGATCTGGAAACTTACAGGAAAATGAAGGTCTCCGTAGATGGAGAATACAGAAATGAAAATGTACTCAGGCCACAATGGTAGAGCAGTGAGTCTGGGGTTGTCAGGATTATAGGCAATTCCTCAAGAATGCTGGACTGGTTCCTTCCCAATAGTTCTTTGCAGCCTGGACACTGAGTATAGGACCATGAATCCTACAAATGGTGTCCAGGGAACTCAAAACCTCTGAATTAAACAAAAAGAAAAAAACAAGTAGACTATGGTGATCCTCTCGTCTTTTAGATTTCTGTCAGCCAACACTCACTAGGATTTCTTTCGCCAGAGACATCTGGTAGTTCAGTGGGATCCCAGGGGACGCCCTGTGGCCCACTAGGAAATCTCCTGAGGCAAGCAAAGAGGGACGCCTCCAGATTGCAAAGGAGTATCTTTGTGTTTCTTTTCCTTCTCTTTAGGATCACCGCAGTCGAGATGGGAACCACAGCTTCCATCCCTTCTAAATCACCATTGGGTTGCATTCTTAGCAACTGGGATAAATTTAACCCCAGAATTTTAAAAAAGGAAGAGATTAGTTTTCTTTTGTAACACTGTTTGGCCCCAATATAAATTAGGGGATGGAGAGATATGGCCTGAGAATGGGAGTGGGAATTATAATACTATCCTACAGTTAGATCTATTCTGTTGGAGGGAAGGCAAATGGTCTGAAATTCCTTACGTGCAGGCATTTCTGGCTCTGTACTGAGATCCCTTGTTTTGCTCCAGCCCCACCCTGACAAAACCTACATGCCCAAGTGTTGATCAATTAGAAGATACCCTCCTTAGCTTCCCGCCTGTCTCTCAAGGGAGATTAAGGGAACCCCAGAGTTCTGGAGTCTCTGCCCATACCTTAGAGGGAGCGACCTCTCCACCACCTTATGCTATAGGCAACCTAAAGCCACCAGCTGAGGAAATACTCAGCCCCGCAGGTCATACTAGGAGTGGCGCTTCTTATCTCCCTACCACTCCTGCACTCCTACCCTTGAGGGAGGTAGCAGGCGCTGAAGGTGCTATAAGGGTACAAGTGCCCTTCTCTATAACTGATTTACAACAATGTAAAGACAGGCTAGGGAGTTTTTCAGAGGACCCTTCACATTTCACTAGTAATTTCCAGACTCTTACTTTAGCATTTAGTATGTCATGGAGGGATTTGTACACAATTCTGACCACCTGCTGTTCCCCAGATGAGAAACAGTGAATCTGGGAGGAGGCCTGTAAATATGCAGACCAGCTGCATACCCAGAACCCCGGCACTAACCAGCCCGCTGCCCAAGCTGTCCCAGACCAGGAACCTGACTGGGGATTCTATACTCAGGTGGGGATCCAGAGTAGGGATGCAATGATAGATTGCTTACTGGCAGGAATGAGAAACTGCATCAAGAAACCTGTAAATTATGAAAAGATTAGGGAAATCACCCAGGGCAAGGAAGAGAACCCAGCTCTCTTCAGAAACAAACTAGTAGAAGCCTTCTGAAAATATACGAACTTGAACCCTTCATCCCTGGAGGGTCGAATCTTGATAGGATAGCATTTTATAAGTCAATCTGCCCCTGATATTCGCAGGAAGCTTCAGAAATTACAAATGGGCCCACAGACCCCCCCTAGATCAGCTCATGGATATTGCCTTTTCAGTCTTCAACAATAGAGATTTGGAGGAAAGAAAACAGGGAAAAAAGGAAAGGGAGGAGCAAGCAGAGCTCCTTGCACTAGCCTTTAGTAGTGCTATTGGCGGAAACCAGCCCCATCAGGGGAGCTTGGGGAGGCCTCAAAAGAATCAGGGGTGAAAGGATCAGACCTGTTATAAGTGCAAGCCCTGGACACTGGTCAAAGAAATGCACTCAGCCACCTCTGGGACCCGGTCCTCTATGCAAGAACTTCAGTTCTAATCCCTGGCACTGGAAGGTAGACTGCCCCTGTTTCCATAGTGGAAAGGGGTCATCACCCAAGGCCATGGCTACTCTTGAGGACTGAAGGTGCCCGGGGAACAGGTCAGCCCCAGGGAATACTCATATTCGCATCTCTACCGAGGAGCCCCGGGTGACTAGATGTGGCAGCTAAGAAAATCAACTTTCTTGTTGATACAGGGGCCACTTACTCTGTCCTTAACTCTTACTCTGGACCTCTTTCCTCCAAAGCAGCTAAGGTAATGGGGGTCGAAGGAAATCTTAAGGCATATTTCTATACCTTCCCTATCACTTACCAATTTGAGAGTCAAATATTCAAACACTCCTTTTTAATTGTTCCTCAGTGCCCTATTCCTCTGTTAGACCGGGACCTTTTAGCTTGAATGGGAACCATCTTGTTTTTCCCTTAAGTGCCACTTGAGTTAAGTAAGGTCATGATAATCAGTAGTGTTCGAAATCAGGAGGAAATCCCAAGTTCAGTTCTGGATGCAGTAAACCCACTAGTTTGGGAGTCAGGGATTCCTGGAAGAGCAAAGACTGCATTACTGATTAAAATCCAATTAAAACCCAGGTAAGATTACCCTCACAGGAAGCAGTATCCTATTAAACAAGAAGCTTTGGAAGGGTTATAGCCCATCATAACTAAATTTATACAACGTGGGCTCATAGTCCCTTGTCAGTCTCCTTGCAACACTCCCATCTTACCAGTGATGAAACCTACAGGAGAATACAGGCTAGTCCAGGATCTAAGGTTAGTCAATGAAGCAGTAGTCCCTTTACATCCAATAGTAGCTAACCCTTACACCTTGCTCTCGCAGATACCAGATGATGCTCAGTGGTATTCAGTATTAGATTTGAAAGATGCCTTCTTCTGCATCCCTTTGCATCCTGACTCTCAGTATTTGTTTGCTTTTGAGTGGACTGATCCAAAGACAATACATCAGCAATATACTTGGACTGTATTGCTGCAAGGGTTTAGGGACAGTCCCCATCTCTTTGTTAGGGTATTAGAAAGGGATCTTAGAAATTTACAGTTACAAGGAGGAAGCCCTAAAAGATAAGTAATGATGAATTACAGTGTACTAAAATCACCATCGTTGCACTTCTTGGAAACTTCCTATTAGAACTGGTCTTCTGCTTCATATGAAGGCTTGTTTACTTCCTTCTGGGTGGAATCATATCTATCATTGTCCAAAATGAAAATGTCTTTGTTGTTTCTATTAACCATTCTCTACTTACCTACACCCTGTATAACGGAATGGGTTGAAAACTTTCTAGTGAATGCTTCTCAAACCTTAGCAGCAGGAGAAAACCTGGCCCAGTGTTGGATATGTCATCCTAACTCAGAAACTCCTTCCAGATATAATACTCATATAAAAGCCTACCCAATAGCTAATGAATCCTTAATCAATGCTTTGAATTTCTCTACCAATTACACACGTTCCTCTTTTTCTTTAAGAGTCAGATGGGAGCGAAACCCTCCTTTATGTTTCCGTATGACCCCACTAGAATTAAAGCCATTTAATTACTCCAGAACCTCTCTTAAATGCAACAGTATGATAGGATGCACCCCATGTTATAATAATACTCATACACGGGCCATTAACTCATTTGAAGCCCTGGCCTCTCTTTCAAGTTCCAGCTTTCTAGAGAATCTTTCTGAGAGAGAAATTTTCAAACCTTTGAATTGGTCACATATAGTATGCTACCCAAATTATGATTCTAATCGTATTCCTAATAGTACCCATTGCTGCTTTGACAAAATTCACAATGCAGATACAAATGATACTTCTAAATGTGTTACTTGGAAATTGAACCAATCCCTTCAAGGAGTATTAGCAAAATTTCTACCACCTCCTGCAGGAGGGGAAGATCAGGGAAATAACTTAGGCCCTTTGAAGGGCTGCCTTTCCCCCTTGCCATATGCCCTCCTTAACAAATATAACTCCACCAATGCCACAGTCATTGCAGCACCCCCGGGCCTCATCTGGCTATGTGGGACTCCCAATAACTGACTAACAGACCGTTCAGAACTTCAAGAAGCTATTGCTTATACACATCTCAGCAACTCTAAACATGGGAGTGACTATACCTTCGGGACCTCAGCACCCCGAGACCTTACCATTATAAATATAACCCTGGGTCCTGGGAGTCCATCTCTCAGCAGAAAAAAAAAAAAAAAAAACAAGCGTTTGGTCTAGTAATGGCTGGAGCTGCTGCCACTGTAGCTGATGCCACTGTAGCCGCTGCAGCCCCCTGGGGAGGCTTCGCCTATCATGAGGCCACTCTAATGGAACTCACTAAGAATATAGAAGAAATCTCCAAAGATACTGCCGATACTCTAGCTAGACTCTCAAGATTAGTAGACTCATTGACAAATGTATCCATGGATAACCACCTTGCCCTTGACTATCTTCTAGCAGAACAAGGTGGGGTATGTGCTATTATCAATAAAATCTGCTGCACCTATGTTAAAAACTCTGGAATGGTTGAAACTAACATAAGGAAAATTTATGACCAGGCAGAATGGCTACATAAATATAATCAACAGGGCCAAGGGAGTAAGGATGCCCTGACCTCCTGGTTCCCTAGCTTAACATGGCTATTACCCCTCTTAGGGCCCTTAATAACACTGCTGCTTTTACTACTTTTAGGACCTTGTTTATTTAATTTACTTGTTAAATTTGTATCTTCTAGACTTAAGCAGTTTCACGTCAAATTGATGATGCTCCAAGGTTTCCAACCAATCCCTGAGAGTGATGTCGAAGCTGGCCAACATACAGCATCTGCAGTGACCTCAGGAGTTCCTCTTCAACCTCTACATAGAATAGGGCACGAGTCCCGTGGTTCTCGATAGGCAGGGACAACTGCCCAATCTAAGCCAGAAGAAGTTACAGAAGAATGACCTTCACCCTTCAACAACCCCAAAAAGATATTTGAGAACCATGTCTCTCAGGGGGGAAGTTGAGGCAGGAGATAGTCAGGAAGGAAATTTCAGAGGCCCTGCAGGGCTAAGAGTAAAAGACATCCATACATGACAAAGACCCCCTAAGACCAGTTGTTCCTATTTTCTGGAATAACTCTGGATCATGGTGGCTCAAAGAATGCACCTGCGCACTACCCCTCATTCATTATAATAGCATTATAATGAATTAACATTGTGGGACTCCCTTCTCCAGTAGCCAATCAAGAAAATCATGGGAGACCACACATGTGCAGTAGCTTTGAAATGCAACTCCTTGTACATGTGTAGTAGAAGCCAGCCAAAGACTAGCCAGGAAGCTTCTGCCCTATAAGAATAGAATCCCTCCAGCCCACAGAATCAATCTCTGCTCAGAGTTGGCCCGCTCCCATGTTCTGTGGAGTGTACTGTCACTTAATAAATCTTCCCTCTTTCTTTATGCTATAAACTCTGTGTGTTCGGTTCAATTCTTTGTCCTCGATTGCTAAGAACCTGGTTACCTGTGCCCACCTGTGACAGTTTCATGTGACAAAAACATTTGATCAAATGTGTACTTCAAGAATATAAAATAATAAACCATAGTCTGAACCACATTTAATATTATAGAAGTATCAACATAATATCAAGGACATTCCACAAAAGCTCTGCATAATGACACTCAAGAATAACTGAAAAATATAATAAACTTAATTCTTTCTTCAAAATCAGTTTCTCCTCTGGACATAAGTAGTTTCTAAGTGAAATTATCCTTCTCTGTGCTCAGGCTTAAGTCAAATGATTCTTAATTCTTTTCTTTCTGAAGAGACTTAAAGACAAGATGGTGATGAAATCATTACCTTACTTAGCACAAATGCTGGTCCCCACTCCTTCAGATCCCATCAGTCACCAAGTCCTGTATAATTTTTTTTCCTGAAATATCCTTCCCTTGCATCCTGTCTGTCACAACCCTTGTTCAGACCCTCATCACTGCATCCCTGGATGGCTATCAATAAATAATCTCTTAACTATTTTTTTCCCTTCAGTCTTTTCCCATTTGCTGACCAGTGAATCTTTACAAAACATCATTTTGTACACTCTACTCATTATTTAAATCCTTCAATGGCTCCTAATTGTCTAACAAATAAACCTGTATTTCCCCAGTTTCACATTTAAGGTCTCCTACAATCCAGTCAAAATCTCCCTTGTTTTGCTCTGCTTTGCAGGAATGCTCTTCTCTGCTCTTGCTGCCTATTTACCATCTGCCACATCCTGAAATCCCCGCTGAAACCACAAAGCCTCTGTGAAGACTTAACCTGTTTACCCCACCCCATAATGCCCTCTCGGGTTACCACTACAGGTGGTATTGTCAAATCCTAACATAAAATTACATTTCATACCTGGCACATTTGTGGAACTTTGTATGATACTATATCATTTCAACATAAGTACTTACTATAGAAGTACAAGTGGTTCAGAGACTGTATCTGTAAATTACCACGGTCATACTGTTGATTATTTTGACCTCTATAAAACTCTGATACAGTGGGTGTGCTTTAATTCAAGGAAATGTACTGAAGCTCAGAAATGTTTTTCATGGCACTGTGTCAAATGCATTTCATGGCACTGTGTCAAATGTATCTTTCTGTTTTGTTCTCCATTATTTCTACTGCCAAGTTGGAAAGCTAAAACATCACTTTATAGATTTCTTTCTATCAAGCAGTGCCATAACCTCCTTTCTTTATGTCTTAGGCTGCATCTTCCTTTCAGGCAAAATTAGCATGGGTTTTTATGCTTATCAATAGTATCAGTACAGTCTAACCAAAATTATACTTCCTCTGATGCACAGAAGTGTTTATAGCAAAAACCCAGCTCTGTAACAGGCTTATAAATAGTAGTGATTGTGTTTCATTATAATTTTTCCACTCTAGATTGATTGTTTAATATCTAATATCTACAATGAATCATTTAAAAGTAAGTTGACTGTGTTTGTAAGCTTGTATGCTCACCCTTTTCTTTAAATATAGCTTGGTGTAAATTTTTCCATGACCTGTCAAATATACAATATTGCAATGAAAAAAAATCATTTTCTCTGTGCTGTTAAGATATTGTTTCCTCAAACTAGAACACTAGAAGCCTGACTTTTTTCTTCTTATTTTACTTCATAAAACAGTAAGAACAAAAACAGGATAAAGCCCATAGCAACAAGATATTTCTTTTACCATCTGTTTGATTTATGTTGAATTTAAACTGCTCGTATTTTAGAAAGGAATCTGTTTTCTATCTTCAAAAGGATGCAATCCAACATCTCTCAGCTGCTAATTTTTAGCACTTAGAAGTTCCCTTGGGCTGCTGTCAACTACAACTTATTGCATAGGTACTTTTCACTAAACTCATTATAAAGTGATTAGCCTCCAGCAAGATAGTACAATGCTCCAGCCTGCTTGCATTATATGTGGCTTTGCAACTGTATTTTGCACTGTCAGATCTCATCAGATAGTGCCTATAAAATGACTTGTGGAATGGAACAACACATAGAATGTTGAGAGGGACCTTATCAATTCTCTTTTAAGTTACAACTTCTAAAATAATATACGCATGCACATACACAAGCAAACACACATGCAAAATGCACACTATTAGTTTAAAATAGATGCCATCCTTAGCTAGCATCAAACACGTTTTGAAAATCTATAAATTGTTTTTCAGCTTATGCTTTAAATCCAAAAGCTAATTAAGTAGCTCTGCCTTGACTCTATGAATAGTTATCAGTAATATATGTAAGAGTGCTGCTTTTTATTAGCACATTTAAATTGACAGTGCTTCTTGCCTTTGGGTAGCAGTGTTAGTCAATACTTTTGGGTCCAATAAGCTGTCTCAGTTTCTCCAGTGAAACTAAAATTGAACTGGTTATGTAGAGGCACAGTTTATTAGAAGTAGAAGGGTTATTTGGTTATTTATTTACAAGCGTCCCTAACAAGGTGTGAGTTATCCCAGCTCTTGATATTCACCAGGGCCTGAAACACTCCAGTGTGATACTGAGTAGTCCATGTTAGAAGCTACATCAGCTGCATTGTCCTCCTTCACTTATTATAAGGCTTGGTCATTGTCCAGCTCATATTCCTGAATGGTCATGGTAGGGTTAAGCTCATGACACACCCGTAGAAGTTTTCAAAGATAGCCCTGGCTGGTGTAGCTCAGTGGATTGAGCGTGGGCTGCGAACCAAAGCATATCAGGTTCGATTCCCAGTCAGGGCACATGCCTGGGCTGCAGGCCACAGTTCCCAGCAACTGCACATTGATGTTTCTCTCTCTCTCTCTCCCTTCCCTCTCTAAAAAAGTAAATAAATAAAATCTTAAAAAAAAGTTTTCAAAGATAAAAGAGCCACTTGTACAGTGCCTGTGGGGGAAAAAAAGCAGATAATTTCACATTTCAAAATCTTCACAAGTACTTCAAGTATGAAGGATAACTGAAAATAAATGATCTACTTTGAGTACAAAAGTATAAATAAGGTTATTTAACTATTTGCTTTTATTTGGTTGTTTAAGTTGAACTAGTATTTATTCTTTTTAAGTATATTTTATTGACTATGCTGTTACAGTTGTTCCATTTTCCCCCCTTCACCCCCTTCTGCCCTGCACACCCCCTCGCACCCACATCCCCCCCATCTTTAGTTCATATCCATGGGTCATACATATAAGTTCTTTGGCTTCTACATTTCCCATACTATTCTTACCCTCCCCCTTTCTATTTCCTACATACCATCTATGCTACTTACTCTCTGTACCTTTCCCCCTCTCTCCTGATCCGACTCCCTTGTTGATAACCCTCCATGTGATCTCCATTTCTGTGGTTCTGTTCCTGTTCTACTTGTTTGCTTTAGTTTGCTTTTGTTTTTGTTTTAGGTGTGGTTGTTAATAATTGTGAGTTTGCTGGCATTTTTACTGTACATGTTTTTTATCTTCCTTTTCTTAGATACATCCCTTTAACATTTCTTATAATAAGGGCTTAATGATGATGAACTCCTTTAACTTGACCTTATCTAAGAAGCACTTTATCTGCCCTTCCATTCTCAATGAAAGCTTTGCTGGATAGAGTCATCTTGGATGTAGGTCCTTGCCTTTCAGGACTTGGAATACTCCTTTCCAGCCCCTTCTTGCCTACAAGGTTTCTTTTGAGAAATCAGCTGACAGGTTTATGGGCACTCCTTTGTAGGTAACTGTCTCCTTGTCTCTTGCTGCTTCTAGGACTCTCTCCTTATCTTTAATCTTGGGTAATGTAATTATGATGCGCCTTGATGTGTTACTCCTTGGGTCCAACTTCTTTGGGATTCTCTGACCTTCCTGGACTTCCTGGAAGTCTATTTCTTTTGCCAGATTGGGGAAGTTCTCCTTTATTATTTGTTCAAATAACTTTTCCACTTGTTGTTCTTCCTCTTCTCCTTCTGGTACCCCTATAATTCGGATGTTGGAATGTTTAAAGATGTTCTGGAGGTTCCTAAGCCTCTCCTCATTTTTCTGAATTCTTGTTTCTTCATTCTTTTCTGGTTGGTTGTTTCTTTCTTCCTTCTGGTCCACAGCATTGATTTGAGCCCCAGTTTCCTTCCCATCACTATTGATTCCCTGTACATTTTCCTTTGTTTCCCTTAGCATAGTCTTCATTTTTCATCTAATTTGCAACCAAATTCAACTAATTCTGTGAGCATCCTGACTATCAGTGTTTTGAACTGTGCATATGATAGGTTGGCTGCCTCTTCATTGCTTAGTTGTAATTTTTCTGGAGCTTTGATCCGTTCTCTCATTTGATCCATTTTTTTTTTGTCTTGACATGCCTGTTATATAGTGAGGGGTGGGGCCTTAGGTGTTCGCCAGGGTAAGGTAACCCACCTCACTGCTTTGTGATGTTGTGTGTGTGTGGGGGGGGTCTGAGTGGGAACAATGGCTCTTGCTCTGCTTTCTGCTGAATTTCAGTCACTTCCCCCACTACCCACAAGCAAAGTGGGCCCTTTTGTGCTGATTCCCGTGTAGGTGGGCTTGTGTACATTTTAGGACCTTGTCGGTATCTCCAATGAACTCTCCTGTGAGACTGGGAGTTTCTCCCACTGCCGCCTCAACCTCCACAGGTATTTTCAATCAGTGGTTTGAGGTTTTATTTCCATGCACTGGGGCTCTGGGTTGCACAGTCTGTCTGGCTCCCCAGTTGTTTCTCCTGGTTTATCTGAGCATGAATGTGGGAATGCCTAGTCCACAATCCACTGCCTGGCTCTGCCCACTGCTGCCTTGCTGCAAGTCCTCTCTGCAGGCTGCCCATCTCCGCCACTCCTACAGGTCTGGATGAATATGTCTTCTTTAACTCCCTGGTTGTTGGACTTCCATACAGTTCGGTTTTCTGTCATTTCTGGTTGTTTTTTATTTTTAAATTGTTGCTGTCCTTCTTTTGGTTGTGTGAGGAGGCACAGTGTGTCTACCTATGCCTCCATCTTGTCCAGAAAAGTCTCCAGTATTTATTCTGTAGGTAAGATTGATAGTTTTTGAGAGCATAGATTATTTGTCTATGACTCATCATCGATGACTGCATTAAGATCTTCCAATCATCTCTATCAGGGACTCAGAGACTCTGTGAGGCCAGGGCTACTCAGAACTGGGCCCAGCAAAGACCTGCTCCCAAACCAAAGGACGTATCCTGGCACTGTGACCTGGATGTAAGGCCTCTGCTGACAGTGTGGTGAAAACCAGGTCACTTCAGTCCAGATCTGGGGCAAACCAGGCCCTCCCCAGTGCCAGTCAATCAGAAAACTGCAATCCTGGCTAAGGACCCTGGACTGGTGCTCACCCACCCCCAGGTCCCTGCACTCCATCTGAGAATTTTTAATATTTTTCTATCAACTTTCCAATTGCAAAGCTCCGAGTGGCATGAGGTTGGGAGTAGCTTCTTTAGGAAGATGAAGGCCATAAAAACAAACATTAATTTCCCATGAGGTTGAATGATAGATTTAACACTGGACTGGATCAAACACAATGAGTAGTAACATTTCAGTGCAGGGGAATGTCATATGGAAAGTAAAACAACCTTGAATTAAAAAAGAAAACAACTTTACTTCAAACTTCAGCTTTCTGCTGGGCTACAGTGATTTCATTAGGTGAGCCAGTTGCACTTTAAAGTAGATGAAAATGCAAACAGTCTATAGCCTGGTTACTTGCTGACTGAAAAATACCACTGATACTTGGAGACAATTGAATTGGCATACAAACATAATTTTATTTAAATAATGATAAGGCTGGTAATTCCCAGGGAACCCATTTTGTCTGGATAAGAAAGCTGTTGCTCTGGGATTAAGGAAAGCAAAAGTGTCATGAGTCTGGAGAAAGAGAGATTAAAAAAAGTACTTTGTTTTTGCAGGACAGAGAGAAGGTAGAATTCTGCAACAAGAAATCAAACATGTGGTTTTTATTTTTTAATCAGACAGGATTTTCACAAAAAGCTTGAGAAAATGATAAAATATGTGTTCTCTTAGTTACTCTGTTTCACCAAATGGACTCCATAGTCCAGGGGGATGATCCCAAGTTTATCTTCTATCAGAAGAGACTGCGGGGCTAAAATAACATTGGACAGTCTGTTCCCTGACGGTTACAGAATAAGAAACCACCCAACAGCAAATATCTATTTTTTTCATTGCTTTTACAGAGAAAGAAATGGAGAGAGAGAGAAACATCCATGCAAGAAAGAAGCATTGATCAGCTGCCTCCTGTATGTGCCCTGACAGAAGATCGCAAGCACCAGACCAGGGACCTAACCTACAACCTAGGTGTGTGCCCTGACCAGGAATTGAACCCTCAACCCTTCGGGTATGGGACGATGCTCCAACCAACAGAGCCACACCAGTCAGGGCCATCATCTATATTTTTTAAGAGTAAGCCTGGGTTACCAAACATACAGAGATGGCCACTCTCCTCAGGGCACAATATTACAGGCACCAATTCCACTTCTTTGAAAAATAATCCCTCGATTTTCTTCTGTGGCAATCGTTTTGGATTTGCTTTTTTCTCTAATAAGCCTTTTTTATTCTAAAATTACAACTTTCTCAATGTAGATGATTTAGAAAATACAGGTAACAGCAAAGTATGTTTATAGCTGGTGTGCAAAATAATACAATAATTAATAAATAATAATACAAGAATAAACTTTCTGTTTCATGTACTCATCTACTTTTGCTCCACCCTGTATTTTAAATGAGAAACAATCACTCATTGCCACATGCAATGTTATTTTCCTTTAAGGTTTCTGTTGTTGTTACTTCAAGTTTTCCTCACTCCAGTATAGCACAACTAATTACTTACATTTTCTTTTAAGATTTAGTTATTTTTAAACATTTAATACTATAATCCATGTTTTAGTGACTGGCAATAACTATGTAAAATTGGGTAAACAACTAACCAATTACCCTAGTACAATTTATTAGCTGATCTTTTATTTTTCTAATATAATACTACTTTTATAAATCACTACATTTGTATTTACACTGGAGACTATTTGGGAACTAAGTTTTGCATGTCTTTATGCTCTTGCATTAGTAATAAACTGTTCTAAATTTTTTAACATTGTTGTTCATTTTCTGGCCTAGTTTAGCAGTTTATTCTTCTACATGGATGTTAATTTCACAATCACATCCCCTTCACCCCCCAAATAATCACTGTCATTTTCACAGCAATTATCCATATGTTAATTTGGAGGGTATTGATATCTTTATGATATTGAGAAGTTTTGATTTTTTTTTAATTTATATTAAAAAGGGTGCAGCCCTGACTGGTATGGCTCAGTGGATTGAGCGCCGGCCTATGAACCAAGGTGTCACCAGTTCGATTCTTGGTCATGCCACATGCCTGGGTTGCAGGCCAGGTCGGGCCCCCAGTAGGGGGCATGCAAGAGGCAATCACACATTGATGTTTCTCTCCCTCTCTTCCTCCCTTCTCCTCTCTCTAAAAATAAATAAATAAATAAAATCGTTTAAAAAAAGTGCAACCACCCATCCCAAGTCTGTCTTTGTGCTATTGCTGAGGCTTAAAGCACCTTTTCTTTTGCTCTTCTATGGCTCATTTTAAGTCTCAGTTTAAATGTCTCAGTGTGTTTGGAGCTCAATTTATATTTCATTTGCTCAGAGAGAAACCTCTCTTTAATCACCCAATATAAGGTAACTCCTATCCCCAATATCTATACACTGTGGATCACATTGCCCTGGGTTTTTTCTTTTGTAGCACATATAAATTTTAAAATTAGTTTATGTGCATATTTGTTTATTGGTATGTCTCCCCAGCCAGAATATAAAAATCATGAAAGAAAAGATTTATCTGTCCTTTTACTGCTCTTTCCTCATCACCTAATACATTACCTGGCACACATCAATGTTTAATAATTGTTTGCTGAATGAACAATGAGTGAATAAGTAAAGTCAGCTCAGAGAAAATCCCTCTGCTTTATGCTTGATACATGTTCTACCAGTGTGGGCACTGCTACCCTGGATTGTTATGTAGAGTGGCATCTAGTGGAGTGCTATCCAGATTTCCAATGGTGCCCAATTCCCCAAGCTACTCTCCTTTATTGACACTATCCAATCACAATGTGATATGACCTTTTGTGACTCCCTTCAATGTTTTTCCACCATAAGTTATTGCAGGGTTTGTGCTGTGTTTGGCCTCTTGGATGCGAGTGATTGTCACCACCACCATCTTTTTTTTCTTTCATTTCATGGATTCTAGAAAAAGGAATAAGTCATCAGTTCTTGGGCTACTTTTCTGGCAAGACCAACTATTAACTGTAACATTAAATTCTTCTTTATCACCAGTTATTTTTTCCTGTTTAGTCATCTACAAAAGTTTTGCAAGGCATTTTGTTGTAAAATGTCCTTCTTTGAATGTGTTTTTCTGTTCTACTTATTTAAAAATATGTTGCAAATTTATTTCATTTAGTGAACTACAGCACTTGAGTACTGAACATTAACATTTACTTTAAAATGTTACTGTATTTTCCTGTAAAATATAGTAACTGTGAAATATACTGTGATCATCGACCTTGACACTGAAAACTTCAAAAAATATTTCTAGGTGTTCTCTCTCTCTCTCTCTCTCTCTCTCTCTCACACACACACACACACACACACACACACACACTAAATTTGAATATTCGTCATGTCTTTTAAACTAAGAGGTGAAATATTTGTTCCATTTAGGAAATTTTCTCTCCAATATTCTGTTTTTTGCTTTCATTACACCATGTCTGTTTTCTTCTTGTAAAATTCTTATTTTGTGTGTATTGGATTCCTTGGGTTTTCACAATGTCTGTCATATTTTCTCTTTCTGTTTTTCATCAATTTACAAGTTCTTTAAAGTTCTGAATGAATATCTTGAATCTGTATGCTACTATAAAAAATCATTTATTACCTTATGTGATACTTCCTTTGAAGTCATAAATTTGGCAATCTTGCTTTTATAAATCTCTCTGTGTGTATCTGTGTTTAACTCCAATTCATCATTCATTATTGATTGCTATTTTATTTATTTATTTATTTATTGGGGCCAATTAGATTCTTAAATCTTGTTAAAAATTATATAAAACTTTGATAATATTCTTCTGTTACTTAGAATACCTATGTTTCCCAGTGAGGTATCTCTTCTGATTCTTGACAATTTCTTTTGTTTGAATTGGAGTGTATTTTCACATATTGGGTGATTTCTTTTATCTTTTTGTTTAAAAAAATCTCACGTCTGAATATCTATCGTGACTCATTACTTTGGTATAGTTAAGTAGAAATTGAGAAGATCCTACAAGAAATTGGTATAAACCTTTTCATGAATCTTTTGGATTTAAATGCAAAGAAAGGAGATATTTTATAATTATTGTAAATGTATATTCATAGTGACTTCATAATCTTCAGGGATTAAGAAAAGATCCAGAGCCCTGAACAGACTAAATGAGCAAATTCAGTGCAAATAAGCCTTGAAGCAAGCTCAAAATAATCAGCTTCCGTGTACCAAAATCAAGTTATGGCAGTCCTCAGCTTCCTTCTCATTGATGCTGCCTGTAGCATTGACTTTTGGCTTCTAGTTAGCCCTGTCAGTTAAGTAAATATCACTTCACCCAGGTCTACTTGTAGCTCTAGATGCTGTGCATGAACAGAAGTTAGGTAACATTAATGTGGTATGCCCTTCAATGATCTTTGGCCCACTCTAGGAATTTAGCCTTCTCCTTTCAACTTTAAGAAGCACCACTGGAGTTCCCTCAATTTATTTACTAGACTTACTATTTTCTCACAGGAGGCAGTTTTCTGTTCAGGTCATTACTCTTTTCTTTATCTGGTCTCTTCTTAACTGACAGGAAATTCTCAATGTTTGGGGTTCATCATTTGGCAGGTTTACATTCTGTTTTTACACCTATAGTCTTTTTAGTGGAGATACAGAAAATATTGTGCTATCACTGCAATTTTTACTGGAAGGCATTCCTTTCACTTCTTCTTGGCTTCCCTTTTACTTTTTTTTTTAAATCTTAGAATTGTTTAAAAAATGTGGGCCTATGCAGCAAATACTTATATTATAGTACTGACATTCTAGTTTGCAATTACAATAAAACTATCCTAGGAAGGTGACCCAGCAAGGCATTATCAGACATCATATTCTTTTTAAAATTCAACAAATATTTATAGAAGTAAAAATAATTCAACTCCTCCTCTAAAGTTACTCATGAAAATGAGTATATTTATTGCCATCTAACATTAAGAGGGAATCAGACAAGGGAAAATCAGTTTCAGTTTTAGTTGAGGATTATTAACAAAAAACATGTAATATTATGAGGAAGCATATAAGCAAGAATGAATTCAGTTGAACTCTAGTTTGAGATTTCTCACCAGAGTCGTCATGAGGATTCTGAATCTTCCAATCAAGGCACAGAAATCCAAAATAGGGTTACCAAAGTGAAGACTGGGAAAATAGGAAGAACATGGGGGAAATGATGTGCTGACTCACAGGATGATCTAGAGTTGCATGGACCTCTGTTTTTCCTTTTTAGCATGAGTAGGTATGTTATGGTATTTCCAGTACTCTAAGATTATGACATTTCCTTAAAGGTATTACAGTTAGGATTTGAGCATGTGCACAAAAATGAATACTCGAATGGCAAGAAATCAATGGAGGTCCTACATAGCTCTTTACCTGCTGAACAAGGGATCTTCTATTGCTTCTGTAGCTTCCCTCCTGCAATGGTGGCCCAGGTCCTTCTCACACTTCGAATCTCTCTGACCTCAACTTCTGCCTCACCTTTACTACACTTTTGTCCTCTTCTTCTGCTTTTAAGGTCCCATATACATATTCCAGGATCCATATAAATTTTTATATCTTAAAGTCAGCTGATTAGCAACCATAATTACATCAGGAAAGTCCCTTCTGAACCTAGAATTGAATAACCTGGTCATGGGAATCTTGGGTAAAGGGCATCTTTTGAATTCTGCCTACTGCCCAGGTTTATAGGGCAGACTATCATAAGGGAGAGTTATGCTTCATTGCTTTGGTAGCTCCCTCCTTTACTCACTGCTATTTGTTTTTACACACTTTTGCATTTACAAAGATTATAGATTGGGAAGGCTGACTTTTTAAACTTGACCTGGTTGTAAAAAGACAGAAATTGTTTTCTCCCAAATGTTTGAATCACTGATCAAATTAAAGTCCTGGAAGTTATTGGCCTTTGAGTTTTACAAAATTTCTTATGATATGAAGTGCACAAAAAGCCTTATCAAAATACCAGTACAATTTAATCATGAACATACCCTTTAGAATTCTTAGAGATGCTCATATTATAGAGTAATGGAGTAACAGAAATGTCAGCACTGGTGCCTGAAAGGGTCTCCTAGTAATGAGAGAGGCAGCTGTTTTAATACATTTTTTTTTAGAACTAAAATGTCCGATTGTGCTCTGGAATCCTGAAATAATTATGGGAAGCACTCAGAGTTACCATTTTGTACCATAGAAAAAATTATCTTAAATGACAAGATATGATCAAAGGAAACTTTAGAGACTTAAAGTGATCTAAGATACAGAGTAAGCTACATTGTCAACTAGTAGTTCCCAAAACAGAAATTCAGACAAATGAATTTATTTTTTAATTATAGACCTCTAGAAATATAAGTCACAGAATCATTTGTTCTTTTTTAATATTTAAGATTTAAAATAAGTGCTTGACTTCCTTTTTTTTACTTTTAGAGAGAGAGAAAGGGAGGGAGAAAGAGAGGGAGAAAAACATCAATGTGATGTGAGAGAGCAACATCTATTGGGACTGGCCTCCAACCCAGGCACATGCCCTGACCTGGAATTGAATTGGTGACCTTTCACTTTTCAGGCCAATGCCCAATCAACTGAGCCACACCAGCAAGGGCATGATTGGCTTCTTTAGACAGTTTCATAAAATTCATAGAACATAAGCTTTGAAGTCAGATAAATCTGGGTCCAAACGTTGGCTTTCTCATTTAGTCAATATATAGTATAGCAATTTACCTAATCCTTCTGTTTCACTTTCTTCATCCATGCAATAGAAATAGTGTTCCCTACATTGAAGTAGTTATGAGGATTAAACAATTTGTTAAGTTCTCATTCAGTACTAGACACATAGTGCTGAAATGGTAGCTTATAATTATTTTCCTTGGTTGCTACTGAGTGACACATCAGGTGGATATTAACACTGGTACTATGATGTGATAATCTTCATCATGAACAATGATCAAATCATTGTCCTTCTCCATTTCCTTCTCTCCACTGCTGCTCTAAATACTATTAAAATATTTTTTTAGAATTATGTCTATACCACTCAATCTCTGTATTCACCAAAAAGATAATCAGTGCCCCATTTTTTAGAAGAATTCTAATATCATCAATACTAGAAAAGGTACTAAAGTTTTTTAAAGATTTTATTTATTTACTTTTAGACAGAGAGGAAGAAAGGGAAAAAGAGAAGAGAAACATCAATGTGTGGCTGCCTCTTGTGTGCCCCCTGCCAGGGATCGGGGGACCAGGCCTGCAACCTAGGCATGTGCCCTGACCAGGAATTGAACCAGCAACCCTTTTGTCCACAGGCCCATGCTCAATCCACTGAGCTACACCAGCCAGGGCAACAAGGTGCTAAAATTTGATGCAAGTGCATGTGACCAGTATTTTCAGCAGCTTTAACTAGCTAAACCACTTTTGATTTTCAAATACATGAAAAACACTATGGCTTACAGTTTTGTTTTGTTTTGCTAGTTGGCCTCTCTCTCTCTCTTTGTTTGGAAAAATAAGATTAAATTTTCAGCATGTGAAATGGGATGTTGGTAAAGGAGTAATTTCTTGACCAATGAGGCATGTGTTAAATATTGGTATCAAGCTGTTAAACATTTTGAATGTTATTAAAAACAGCAAAATCCTTCATTAACCTTGACTTCTTTAAATTTGACTGTGTCTAAGATTAGACTTATAAATTGTAAGAAGTCAGGATTTTTTTTTGCTGTTCTGTGAATTTACCATTAATTTTTGTTCTTATTGAAAATGAGAACAAAACAGGAGAAAGATACCTTATCATGGAAGTTATATATGTAAGTAAATGAGATACTGTGGGGTAGATAGAGAACTCAGAAATAGAAGATCCCTTACTTTTAGGGCTTTCTCCTATGAAGTTTGTGCCATTGGTTAAGTTATTTGAGCATCATCAATCTTAATTTCCTCAACTGAAAAATATAAGTTATTTGTATCCTGCTTATTCATGAGCCTGTTTTGAATATCAAATGACCTAACAATCTGTGAAGCCGTTTGCAAACTATAACATTCTAAATAACGTAAATAGTTGTTGTGTAAATCAATGTGTGCCTCAATCATACTTTAATTAAATTCAATCCTATAAATGTGTAGAGTATTTATTACTTGTGTCTATATTTTGGTTTAGACTCTTAGGATATCATAAAAAATGAAGAAAGAAGACCTATAATTTTGTAAACTACCTGAAAATCTAGAATAATTAGGAATACATTAAAGTAGACCAATACCAACCCATATACCAATCAAGTATTCTAAAAGGAACAGATACATTCACCTTAAAAACTTAACTTTCTGATTTTAATAATATTTGCAGATTATTCTGTTATCCTCTAATGCAGACAAAGCTATGCAGAAGTTTTGACTCAGTTGATCAAATATTTACATAGACCACAATTCCTCCCCATAACTGATTGGTTGAATCTTGTGGTTTTTTTATACCAAAAAAGTAAATAATAACTGGATCTTGCATTAAAGAAAAAGGGAGAAATTTTAAAGGGAGACCTCCTCAAACTCTTCTTAAAGTTGCCACTCATCAGCAAACTCAGTGTTCTACTATTTTAATATTTTCTCACAAACAAGTAGAAAGTTGTAGTTTTCTGAAGCTTCATGACTCCGGATTTGAGTGGCTCACAAAAGGTATTTCTGTGCAATTAAGAATGCTTACTGTATAAATATATGAAAGTACAAGATGTGATTAGGGTAAACTTCTTCCTCTTTCTTACCTTTTGTTTGCTTTTATAAATGTGTTTACATGTACTCCCTTAACAACTAAGTTAAAAAATTACCATTCAACTAAATGCAAAAGTATCTATTTAACATGACTAAGCCATCGGCAGATGAATAGTATAGAGAAGGCTTTCTAAAACTGCTCAACTTCCTTTGGACTCCAAATGGTTCATATGCATTTAGGGAAAATTAATCTAAACCACATTTAAATGATTGGCTCAGAAATCGCCATCCCATCCCAGAATGGGGATTTGGACATTACTATTGACTGTTTCTTATACAGAAGAGACCAACACATATCCTGTCTTGCGAAATCATAGAACATCTGTACCTGGAAGACCGCGTGAAGTTACAATCACTGGATCACAAAAAAAATAAACAATAGGGTAGGAGAAACTCTAATCATCACAGAATAGGAGATGTTGCCATAGAAGGACTACATTAAACTAGGACTTTCCAGTTAAGTGTTACTCTCTAGGTTTCTGTTTTACGAAATCAGAGGCAATATTTAAAATTATAAAATCAGTATTTTTAGGACAACAAGAAAGAAAAATTTTGTTCCTCAGAGACTGCATGGTTTAATGAAGATAACAAAAATGTTGGTGTAAGGTAGGGTGAGTGAGTCCTAGCTCCGATACTTACTGCTATGTGACTGTGTAAGTTACTTTGCCTCTGAATTTCAGTCTCTTCATCAATAGAATGAGGATAATTATAATAACTTCTTTTGAAAATCAAATGAGATAATATGATTTCAGTTTCATTGAATGGGAAATTACTAAATACTACTACACTATTTTATTTTTTTTTACTGTTGTTTAATTACAGTTGTCCGTATTTTCTCCCCACCCCTCCCCCCAACCCCTCCAAACCCACCTCCTTCCCTTGCTTCCACCCTCCTCCTGGGTTTTAATCATGTGTCCTTTTTCTTTTTATTTTTAAGATTTTATTTATTTATTTTTAGAGAGGGAAGGAGACAGAGAGAGAGTGGGGGGGCGAGAAACATCAATGTGCGGTTGCTGGGGGACATGGCCTGCAACCTAGGCATGTGCCCTGACTGGGAATCAAACCTGCAATGTCTGGTTTGCAGCCCATGCTCAATCCACTGAGCTACACCCGCCAGGGCCCATGTGTCCTTTATAGTAGTTCCTGAAAACCCTTCTTCCCACTATCCCCTCCCCTCTGCCCTCTGGCTATTGTTAGATTGTTCTTAATTTCAATAACTCTGGTTATATTTTGTTTGCTTTTTTCTTTTGTTGATTATGTTCCAGTTAAAGGTGATCATAAAGATCACCTTTAGATCACCATAAAGATCATAAAGACCATAAAGATCTTTAAAAGATCATATGGTATTTGTCCCTCACTGCCTGGCTTATTTCACTTAGCATAATGCTCTCCAGTTCCACCCATGCTGTTGCAAAGGGTAGGAGCTCCTTTTTTCTATCTGCTGCATAGAATTCCATTGTGTAAATGTATCATAGTTTTTTGATCCGCTTATACTTCACTATTTTATTAAAAAACAAACTGGAATTACTATTAAAAAGGGCATATGCTGAAGACATAAATAATATAAAGCAGCATAATTATGGAACTGATACATCTATAGATTTTTAACAGAAATTAAGGATTTTAAGAAATGATACAAATTTTTAGTTATAAGCGTATGTTCCGAGGATCTGATGTACAGCATGGTTACTGTAGTTAATGATATGATATTGTATACTTGAAAGTTGCTGAGAGTAGATCTTAAGCATTCTCAACACACACATACACAAAGCAAACTATGTAAGGTGATGGATGTGTCAATTACCTTGATCTTGCTAATCAGTTCATTATATGTGTGCGTGTGTGTGTAAAACCATCACATTATATAATTTACATATATATAATTTGTCAATTGTTTCTCAATAAAATTAAAAATAGTTAGTTAAAAATGTTTATTGCAGCATTATTTACAATAGCCAAGATATGGGAGCAACCTAAGTGCCCATCAATAGATGAATGGATAAAGAAGATATGGTACATATATACAATGGAATATTACCCAGTCATAAAAAAGAATGAAACCTTTCCATTTCCCACAACATGGAAGGACCTAGTGGCTATTATGGTAAGTGAAATATGTCAGATGGAGAAAGAAAAACACAATATGATTTCACTTATATGTAGAATCTAAAACAAAACAAAATAAACAAAAAAAATAGAAATACACTCACGGATACATAGAACATTCTGATGTTTGCCAGACAAGAGCAGGGTTGGGGGGCTGACCAAAAAAGGTAAAGAGTTTAAGTACAAATTGCCAGTTACAGAATAGTCATGGGATGTAAAGTATAGCATAGGGAATAAAGTCAGTGATATGTATAACTATTTGCGGTGTCAGGTGGGTACTTGAGATATGGGGGGGAGACCATTTTGTAAATCATATAAATGTCTAATCACTATGTTGTGCACCTGAAACATGTGAAGTGTAACTGAAAAGTTTACAAAAAGATACTCCAAGTCTTTCAAGCAACCCAATTAAAAAATGGGCAAAGGACTTGAACACACACTTCTCCAAGGAGGACATACAGAAGATCCAAAATCACATGAAACGATGTTCAATATCACTAGCTATCAGAGAGATGCAGATTAAAACCACAATGAGGTACCACTTCACACCAGGCAGAATGGCCAACATAAGCAAAACAACAAATAACAAGTGTTGGAGAGGTTGTGGAGAAAAGGGGACACTAGTGCACTGTTGGTGGGAATGCAGACTGGTACAACCACTATGGAAAACAGTATGGAACTTCCTCAGAAAATTAAAAATGGATCTGCCTTTTGACCCAGCAATTCCACTGCTAGGATTATATCCTAAGAATCCTAAAACACCAATCCAAAAGAACCTTTGCACCCCAATGTTCATAGCAGCACAATTTACAATAGCTAAGTGCTGGAAGCA
>PVIA01013845.1:0-29881 GCA_004024845.1 Tonatia bakeri
GGGTCTCTCTCTCACCTTCTGTGCTCAAGTTCCAAGAGCAGGTCTCTGCAACTCTGAAGGGCTGATATTACCAACTGTGTGCCGGGCTCTGCCAGCGACCCGACCTGCTCCCCCAGACACTCAAAGACTAACAGAAGCAAACCGAGTGTCCGGGGACACGCAGGGGCCAGCATTAAACACACATGCAGCACGACAGTAGTCAGCCTTAAAACAAAAGGAAGTTGTGACACGAGCTACAACACGGACGGACTTTGAAGACATTACGCTAAGGGCCCTCAGCCGGTCACAAAAGGACAAACACTCCAGGATCCCACTCACAGGAGCTTCCCAGAGTGGTCGCTTCATAGAGACAGAGAGGAGACCGGCGGTTTTCAGGGGCTGTGAGGGGAGTGGAGAGTTGTTAAGGGGTACACAGTTTCAGTCTGGGAAGATGAAAAATGCCGGAGGCAGATGGTGCTGATAAACACTCAGCAGTGTGAATGTACGTACGTAACGCCACTGAACCGCGCCCTTGAAAGGTCAAAATGATAACTTTTACAGAATGTATACTTTACGTAAAAAAAATTAAAGCTAATGGGACTCAATCTAGTACTGATGACTATGGCTAAAAAGACAGCAGAGCAAAAGGGTTTCTAATGAGAACAATGCCAACAAGAAAAGGAAGAATGGGCAGCACGTGCAGACTCGGAGAGAGGTCTAAGCAGGAGCTCAAAGCCTGCTGAGACAAGCTGGCTTTGAACTAGAGATGGCGGACGACCAGCCCTCCCCTGCAGGTTCGTCAGGGCTGACTGATACACAGGCACCCCAGTGCTGTCCCCGCAGTCCATGCCGCCTCCCACCCAGACGCACACCTGCTCCGCCTAACAGTCGCCCGCGGCTTGGGACTGGCTCCCCGGGGAGATAACACCCTTCCCTCTGGAGGTGACCCAACGAGAGCGACACAGGGTTAATCAGCTGAGCCAGAGATGACATGTTAAAATAGAAAACAAACGGGGACCAGCCCTGAGAGACCCCTGAGCAGACCAACCAGTGGAGTCACACAAGCAAAGCTTCGTTTTATTTTGTAAGTCTGACTCGATCTCGGTCACTTCTCACTCAGGCCTCCGGAAACCACAGCCAAACTGGAGCCACTTCCCAAGGCTGGTGCTCGGGACCTGCTGACCGACTCACAGGCCACTGGGAGGACGGACAGTCCCTGCTTCCTCACTGTGGAAACTGCTCTCCACACACAGCCGGGGCCAGTCCATGCTTTGGTTTGGGTGCTCCCAGTTTGCAAACCGTTCTTCTGCTGTGTGCACAATAAAGTTTTTTTTTCATTTATCAGTTCTTTTTTTTTTACTGTGTATGCTATTATAGTCGTTGCCACGCACAGTAAAGTTTCAGCGATTATTACCAACGATTCCTGGCTCTCCTTCAGCTTCGGGCGCTCTGATAGGCCTGAACGCCGCCCCTGCGCTCGCTAGAAGACCACCTGGGCTGTGGGACCTGCCGTATCCTTTGCGTCCTTTAAAAAATCACTTCTTAACTCTCAACTTTGAATCGTTTCAAACATGCAGAAAATGTTAAAAACAGCTACCTCTATAGCCCATCACCTGGGTCCAGTAGACTCACCATTGTATCAGATTTGCTTTTCATCTGTTCTGCTTTGGAAGGCAGCAGGACAAACACAGCTGAGACCCACCTGAACTCACCCCCCAGACCCCACCTCACCCGAGGCAACGGCCCAGACGCACGTTCTCCACGTGCTAGTCTCCCACTGCCGGCACACGTGCTCAGACGCCTGCCAATACACAGCACACCCCGCGATTCTGAGTGTCTAGCTTTCGCGGTGAGCATCCATTCATGATTTGCCTTGAACACTCGATGCAATGCACTCACAATTTATCCACACTGACAAGTACATTCACTCTAGTTCATTCGTTTTTCACTACTGTTCAGCTTTTTGTTGTACAACTATGATGCTGGAATTACATTATATGATGAGATTAAGCCACAGAGGTTTGATCTATTGAGGAACAGTGGGTCTCTTGTTTTTGTTTGCTTGTTGGGTTGGTTGGTTGGTTCCACAGTGTGCAATTAGTACTCTTTACACACCGAGAAAGTTCCTCACCCAGAAGTGTGATCGTTGGGCCCCAGTGGAATGAACACAGTCAGCTTCAGTAGGTGTTGCACAATTCTCTCCAGTGTGGCTGTGCCCATTTACACACCCACGGGCAAGTATTATTAGACTTGACCAGTTTTTGCTAAACTGATGCATGTGACATTTTGTTGTTGTAACTTGGTTTATTTTATTTTATTGCTCTGATGCGTATGTTCTGATTGCTAGCGAGGCCGAGCCTCTGGTCAGGGTGGTGGCCAGGTAGCTGCAGGGCACCCAGCACACACACACTGGGAACGCAGGACACAGGGCTGCTTGCACCAAAAGTGTGTTTGTGGTTCGAACCTTGTATCTTTATTTGTTAAATTCTGTGCGGTGCCAACTCAAACCCTTGCCTTATTTTTTTCTTATTAATTTTGGACGTAAGAGGTCAGTTCATGAGTTCCAAGTACTTCCTTTCTATCTGTGGTGTTTCTTTTTACTTGATACATGCTGTCTTTTGTGTGTGTCTGTACAGTTACAAACACATTTTTCCTATGTTTTCTTCTTTAAAAGGTCTAAAAATCTGTCTGGAATTTATAATCGTACGTGGTATTAGGCAGCAACTTAGCTTTATGTTTTTCCACGCAGGTAGCCATTTTTCTCAATAGAATGTATTCAATTGTCTGTATTTTCCTCACTGACCGTAATACTTCTCTGTTCATCCTGCATTCCCTTACATATGTGCCTGTTTCCAGGTTCCCAATTCCATCCCACAGGTCTGTCTACCCCTGTACCCCCAAGTACAAAGCTTAATTATAATTGCTTTAATAAATGCTAGTATCTTGTAGGATTTTTCCATTTTTCTCCACACTTGTCTCCTCTTCTAGGCTACTTGCACTTCAATATTAATTTTTCCCCAGTCTGACAGTAGATACGTTTTCCCGGGAAACACAAAGTACAGCAGAGATGTACTTAGAGATGGAGAAATACTACCCGCACAGCACGAAGCCCCTCCTCGTCAGAGTGCTGGGATGACCCTGAAGTGGTCTCACAGCAGACTGGCCAGGCGCAAAGGCTCGGGAACTAGACCACGGGTTTTCATTCCTGGCTCTGTCCCTTTCTGACCTTGAACTCAACTCATTTATGGCCCATTTTCCATATCTTAAAATGGGGATGAAAAATAGAATCTACCTCATAGGGTCATTATGAGGGCCAAACAAGCTGATATGTATAAAGAGCTTTACCTAGTATCCGGTAACAGGTAAGCACAGAATTAATGGGGTTAAGAGCTTATGTCTTAGTGTCAGAATAGTTCTGCCCACATCACTCAGTCATTAAGAAAACAAAACAAATTCTTTTGTGAAATATGACACAGAAGAGGACAGAAAGGTGTAAGGGCATGCTATACTCAGTAACTATAAACAACACCTGCATAATCAGGGTCCAACCAGGAAGCTGACCCCCGGTGGCAGCCCCACGCTCGCTCGCCCTCGCCCGGCCCCCACCCCGCGGCGAGCACCGTGTGACTCCAACTCTAACAGAAATGTTGCCCCTTCTTCATGACTCTCTTCATCTCTATTAACGTCCTGTGCTTTAAATCCTACTGTGTCCGACAGTAACATAACTACACTTATTACTGATTTAATATTTACACGGGATCGTTTTTTCACTCTTTTACTTTCAATGTGTCTTTATATTTTAGATTCACCTCCTGTAAACAGCATATAGTTTGACTGTAAAACTCCAGTCTGACATCCTTATTTTTTTAGCCAATTAGTCTATTCATTTTTAATAAATTCACCAAGGTATTTGGGTTTAAATCTACTGCCTTATTTCATGCTCTCTATTTAGCCCACCTGCTAAGTGTTTTTTAAATGTTTCCTTCCCGTTTGCCTTCGGGTGAATTGAGCAATGTTCTTTATCATCCCGTTTTCCTTCCCCACACTGGCGTTGCGCACTCGTGTTCGGTAGGCTGCTGCCCCAGAAGTTGCGGCGCGCGCCCGAAGCTGGCCGGCGCCCAGCGCAACACCACCGGCTCCTCTCTTCGGACCTCGCGAGAGCCGCCGAGCGCTTTGCCCCCGTTTGTTCAACCACCCGCCTCATCCTGGGGTTTTCGGAGTGCACACGGCGCTGTGACGACTGCCTTACGTGGCCGCCGTGCACTCCACTCACTTCTTTACCAATGATGCCGCCTTGCATTCCTTGTTGCCTCTCTCACCTTCCAGCTACAGTCGGCCCCCTTCTGCCTGAAATTCCTTTACTACAAAGTCTTTTTTTCCGAAAAAAAAAATCTTTTTTTTTACTTTATTCTTTTCACGCTTTTTATTATGAAAAACTTAGGCATAAGCAAAGAAAAGAAACCAGATACTGAGCCCCACCCACCCGCCTGTCTGGGTTACCAACCGGGACAGCCCTGTTTTCCTGGCCTCCCCAGCCACGCCCCTCACCCTAATTAGGTTACTTAGCAGCAAAATCATGCCTTTTCACCTGTAAATATTTTCATATGCATATCTGAAAAGAAGGGGACTCCCTTTTAAACACTACCATATCATCCACCAGAAAAAATATCAGTGATGAATGTCAATTAAACTTATTGTGGTAATCATCTTGCAATACACACATGTATCAAATTATTATGTCCTACACCTTAAACTAACAATCACATCTCAATAAAACCAGAGAAGGAAAACAGTTGAGAAAAAATATCAGCAATACTTTTATTATAATACATCTTATTGGCGTTCGAATTCCCTCAATTGTCCTATTAATTTTTGTTCTTACAGTTTATTTGAACTGGGATGCAAATGAATTCCTTATATTGTTATTGGTTCCTTTGTCATTTAAGTTTCTGCTGTCCTATAGATTTTCTCTCCACTTTTTTTCTTTCTTGCATTTTGTTGCTGTTGTTAATGAAGAAACAGTATGGACTTTGCAAATTGTATCTCTTTACTGTCAATTAACATATTCTGTTCTCTGTATTCCCTTTAAATTCATAATTGGATTTGGAGATTTAATCAAATTCAGGTTCAATTATTTGGCAATACCACTTCGTAGGTACTCCTCCATCAGGGTCATTCCTCCATCAGGGTCATTCCTCCATCAGGGTCACTCCTCCATCAGGGTCATTCCTCCATCAGGGTCATTCCTCCATCAGGGTCATTCCTCCATCAGGGTCGTACGATGTCTGGTGGTTTCTCTTTGGGGATGTAAACAGACTGATAATTAACGTCTAGGTCCATGAATTCATTAGAGGCTGGAAAACAGTGACATTCTAATGCTAACAGTCTTTCTTCATTAATTAGCTGAAATACTTCTGAGAAGAGAAACTTCCCCCATCGGTCATTTGGTAATCCTGAAGTACCGTTTATACAGGAAAGGCAGAATAATTAATTCTTTCCCCGTGTTTAGCATTTCCAAAATGAGTTATTCCCTTGGTATCTCCCAAAGGTGATTAATGAGATTTTTTATATCATTACAGATTTATACAATTAAATGTATTGAATGTGTTTCAATCTATTCTACTTATTATCTTCGTTGATGCTTCGATTGTTCCATCTATGGCCAACGACAGCTTATTTAAGTTGGCTGCTGAGTCCTTCTGACTGACCCCAGCAGTGTTTAACAGCGTCTTCGTTCTCCGGTGAGAAAACATGACCCAAGTTCTCCCTGTACATTTCTCCGAAGATCCCTGGAAACTTTCAGTGGCAAGTGGCATGTAAAGACCATGATGTGGACACCAGAAGAGAGCCTCACAGCCGGGTTAGTCATTGTTTCTGGACCTTTCGGTGGACAGAACTAGGAAATTTGTTCTTATTTTTAAGATGAAATATATCATGAGAGGAAAACATTACAAACTGGTGCTGATACTGACAACTCAAAAACAGGAGTACAGGGTCTTCACTTAATTTCAGTAAACACTCTCACACCAACAATCGTGGTTCTTAGTGACCCTACGACATTTCTGCATCCGCTGTGTCCTACACAGGGCCGGGACTAAGGGAGGCCGGTGTGCACGCGCACGTCGAAGGCGGCTACTCCCAGGGCGCACGCAGCAGGTGCACGGCACCTCCTTAATTCCCTGCCCACAGGTGTCACTCGCCGCACCCATAGTTCTGACCCGGATCCCACCCTACACACCAACAGTCTTAGAATAACAATGCCAAGAGCAACACCAACAATGTGATTATTAGAAACAGTCTGAGGCCATAGTGGTGTTGTTCTGGCAGCTCTTTATTCCTTGTCTGTGTTCTTCTACTAAGGATGTGCAAGAAGTTAATATGCCGTGAATACTTGGAATAATTCTTTTTATATCACTATGACACCACTTTGATACACAGTTGGGCTCATTTGGTTTATTTTAATTTTAGGAATTAGTTCTTAAATTTAATTGTTTTATAGTTATGTAAGGAATTTACATGATTCCAAAGTCAAATCTACAAAATAAGGTTATTCAAAGGTGACTAACTTCCATTTGTATCTCTGTTCTCTCCCTGTGTCCCTATATGTAATTTTTAAAAATATACACACGACTTTGCTTTTTTGTAATATAAACAAACACAGGCACGTGCCCCACGATTGCTGATAAAAGGTAGATACTGTACATACTTTTTGTACTTAGTTTGCCCGAGACACTGTTCCAGAGCATTCTCGTTTATTCCTGTTGCAGCCTCCTATTGATGGATTTGGATTGTTTCCAGGGTTGTTGTTTTTTCTAAAATTACAAACAGTACTACAATGAATAAGCTAGTGCTTTTGTCTTTTTGTATTTTTATTTTGCTCAAAGGATATTGCTTCAATGATCTTGAAGGATATTTTCACTGGGGATATAGTTCTAGATTGGTGTTTATTTCCTTTCATCAGATTGAAGAGGTTGTTAGAATATCCTCTGGAATTATTACTGCTGACAAGTCAACTCTCCATCTAACTGTGGCTCACTTGAAGGGAATCTATCTTTTCTCCTCGGCTGCTTTTAATAAGCTTTTCCCTTTTACAATGGTTTATTGTAGTTTCACTACAGTGCATCTAGCAGAGACTTCTTCTTATCTTGCTTGAGATTATTTAGACTTTTTGGATCTGTAGATTGGTACCTTCCATCATTTCCGAAAAAGTCCCCCACCGTTCTCTCTCCAAATATTACCTCCTCTTTCCCGTTTTCCTGTCCTCGTGGGACCCAAACTCATAAGTTAGATCTTCTAACTGTACCCTCACATCTCTTGTGATTATTTCTACATTGTCATCTTTCCTTGCTGAATTCCGGATTTCTTCTTCTGGCCTATCTTGAGTTCGCAAATGCCCTATGTGTCTAATCTACAAGTAAACTATTCATTGAGTTATTCAATTTTAGTTATTATATCTTTTCCTTTCTCAAAATTCTATTTGGTTCTTTTTCAAATAGACTAGAATACTTTTTATAATTTCTGTAGATAGTCTCAGCCTCATATTTCATTTCTTTAAACACAGTAAGCATCAGTATTTTATTCTCTGGGTCTAATGATTGTAACATCTCAAGTTCTTGAGGGGTCTGATTCTGTTGGTTCTCACTCATGGTTTCATATTTCCCTGTGCACTTGGTCATCTTGGCCTGCCAAACATTGTCTGTGAAAAATTAGTTGTGGGAATAATTTAAAACCAGTATGACAGTACTTTCCCTCCGAAAATATTTACTTTTACTACACACCTTGATGTACTAATGGTCTGAAACTACCTTAAGTGAATTCAAGGCTTGAAATTCCCTGGGCTACCATGTGACACCAACGTAAGTTGTATATCTGCTCAATGACTGTTTCACTTCCTGTTTACGCTTACCCTGGAGTTATAGGTATTTGAGATTCCAACATAAAGGGGAAGAGTTATCAGTTTTGTAACTGGTTCTGCAAGATTATCAAATGACCTCATGGCAGAGGTAATTTTGGTGCTGGACTTTCTTCTCCGAGTTTTCACCTCAATTTTGGCCCAACATTGCTAACTATCTTGCCTATCTTGTTGACTTTTAACAAAATATTTCACCCAACCTTTTAAGTTGACACCAGCAGGAGGATTCATCCAAATAATCTAGCTTACCATTGAGAGAAACAGAAGGTTATCTGCATTATTGCGAATTTTAGCAGTAGGTGTCTAGAAACCAAGGAACACCAAGGGTTGCTGGAGACCACCGGAAGCTAGGAGAGAGGCATGGAACAGGTTCTCCATCAGAGCCCCCAGAAAGAACCAGCCCTGCCAATGCCTGGACTTATGGAAGCTAGCAACACTAAGACAGCCGGCTACTCTAAGAAGTCAGACCGTCGATGTGATCCTGGCTCCAAGTCCAAAAGTATGTATTTTGAGACTGAAGCTTCCTCCAATCTTTGCCTTTGGAATCTCGCAATGGCCGTTCCTCAATTCAGTATGGAACTCCTACCATTTGCCAGGACAAGACTTTCTGAGACAAAGGGACAAAAATTTATGCCTTAACAGATCATTCATTCTAGAGAATATCAGTTCAATAATTTGGTACTTGGACTCCTTTCAAATTGCCCATGAGATAAACAGTTCTGGGGTGCGAAGTTGCATTTACTCAATGAAGAAATACAACAAGAGAAACACAGGGAGTGGACTATCCTTCAGACCTCATTCTTTAAACGAGGGTTGCAGAACAGCTCCCTCAACATTCATTGAAACCACCTCTATGCTCCTCCACCATTTCCCTTTCAGTAGATGTTTCTCTTTCCTTTTCTGATCTGGGTGTTCTTTTTATATCAGCTGCAACCAAACTGCCCCATCTTAGCCCACCACAGACTGGGGTTGAGGGTAAACCGAAGTAATTTTTTAGACTATTAATAGCATGGAGATAGTTTTTAATTAAGTATTATTACCTTGCAAAACTTTACTACATATACTGAGATTTCTTCCAGCCTGTATATCAAAACCAAGCAAAAGACAAGGCATCTTGTCTGTTCATCTTTTCAGAAACCTTCCATGATACATATGCATGTGGAACCCATAAAACAGAACACTGATGTATTAACACTACCACTCAGGATCATTTTGTATGCAGAGCATATGCCACACCACTTAGCTGCCTGGGATGGACTGTGTTGGACTATCTCACAGATATGTCTCCTCGACTGTATTTTTGCTACTGAATGTGTCTCACATTGTGTAGTTTTTTTCTCTGAGACAATGTCACTTTGGATGGACATGTGCTTATAAAAGATAAAAAGTCTTAGAGGTCGTGATTTAGCGTTATTGATGTAGGGTCCCAGCGTCTGCATTTTACCAGCTTCCAAGGAGATTCTGATGCAGGGAAACCTGCCCCCTGGGTGTTACCCCTTGGTCCTGGCTCACTGCTTGGGCTACATGCAACCTTTCTGTTTTAATTGGTATCCCTCCTTTCTTTGCCCCTACTGGTAAGCCTGAGACAGAAACTCTTATCTCGTGCCTGTCATTGACAGTCAGTCACCTGTGCCCTAGCGTGTATCTCCTATCTGCTGGGCTTAGCCCTGCCACCTGGTCTGGTGGGTCCAGACTTCTCGCGAGGCATGAGACTGTTCTGGTCACCGAGAGGACTACACAGTCAAGCTCAACTATCCATTTGAGCTGGGTTAGAAGGCCACTCCTGGTGTTGGCGTGAATCACCAGACACACTTCAACCACATTAAATTCAGGATTGAGCATTAGAAATATCAAAAACTTTATTTTACTGAGCATTAGTTATTGCCCAGAGTCCCTCTGTGTGGGTTTCCAGAAGCCAAGAGCTACTTCCATGAGCCTGGGAGTCTGGACAGTGATAAGAAGGGCAGGGGGCACACAGGTCGCAAAAGGAGAATGAGGCCAGGGTCTAGCTCTGCACTTTGCCTGAAATGGGATTTCGGAAATAAGCCTTTTCCTTCTCTGAACCATCAAGAGTACCCTTATTCTTTACAACTCAGGACACTCTTATAGGACTCTGAGGACAAGTCAGTGAAAGAGTGGATGAGAGAGTCAAGGGCTACAGTCATTCAAATAGTCAAGTGTTTATTAAATGCCTGCTATGTGTAGGTTGGCCCAGGAGATACAACGGCAACACAAGCAAGCATGATATCATGGTCTAGCGGGCCGACAGACTTGAACTGAACAATCAGATGAGTAACTGTGAGACTGAAACAGTGATCATTGCTGAGAAGTAGACCCAGGTCAATGGCCAAAGTCACGGACAAGTGGGCAGGGAGCTGTGAGGGGCACCGGTGAGGGCCGTGACGCAGAGCTACTGGCAGAGCGAACCGCGGCCTGGTCGGGAAAAGGCCGTGGTGGCAGGACGGGCAGAAGGCAGCCCCGAGGCTGGAAGGGTGAGGCCAGGAGAGGACAGTTCAGGTCAACAGCTGGCACCTGGGAGGTTGGGCGCGAAGGACTATTCCAACGTCTGGACTTGCACACGTTGCACTTTGCCATCTACATGATGTCCCTCGTGCAGGCACCCCCAGACGTCTTTCCACCCTCAATCTACCAAAGCCCTTTCTGTTGTACACGCATCAGTGTATGTGCCTCACTCTCGTGACTTGTGTAAGGTGACAACACGGCACTGCAGTCAGAATGCAGGCTCTGGGTACTGCCCGCTTGACCTTGGACAAGATGTTTCATCTCTCTCTGCACCAGACTCCTCTCCTGTGAAATGAGGAAAGAACATGACTTGCCTCACAGGACCAGCCTAAGGAATTAGTACGTGCTACAGTTGGCATGTAGTGAGTGGGGAATCAATATTAGCTATTAATATTACTAGTGTTTGAAACACTTTGAACACAATTGCTCATTTACTTGTCGCAAAACCCTATGACAGTTACTATTATTACTGACACTTTATAGATAGGAGTTCTACAATTCATTAAAAACTGTATTGAGTACTGTGCTAGGATCTAGGGTGGACAATGAGCAAAAGAAACACGGGCCCTGCTGGCAGATGCAGGGAGAACAGTTAGAATGCCACTGGGCTCCCGCTGACCAAGTTGGGGACAGTTTGAGCCTCCATGTAAATAATGATAGTAACAATCATAAACTGTTCAATGAAACGGGAATTCATGACTCCATACTGATATAAAAAATGAATGCACGAATAAGTGAATGGGAAGATTCTCTGTTATGTTAGAATGCCAGCTAATGAATGTCGAGGAAATGGTGAAGTTTTTTAAAAATCACCAGTTGGCAAATATCAATCATAGTAGTAACTGATTCAGACAAGAATTGTCAAAGGATGCTAAAACCACAGGGTACAACCACAGGGGAGCAGATGACAGCTGGCAGGAGGCGGGTGGCGTTTAGGGGTGGAGGGACTCAGCGAAAAGGAAAAAGGATTCATGGACATGGACAACAGTGTGGTGATTGCTGGGGGTGGGGGTGTAAGGGGACTAAATGGTAATGGAAAAAAAGTACAATAAAGATTAAACTTAGCCCTGGCTGGTGTGGCTCAGTGGATTGAGTGCTGGCCTGTGAACTGAAAGGTCACCGGTTCAATTCCCAGTCAGGGCACCAAGCCAAAGGTCACCAGGTATCAATTCCCAGCCAAGGTGGGCTGGTGCCTGGTTGGGGGCGTGTGAGGGGCGGCCAATCGATGTGTCTCTCACACATTGATGTTTCTCTTCCTCTCTTCCTCCCTCCCTTCCCCCTCTTTAAAAAATAAATGAAAAAGATTACATTTTTAAAAAATAAAGTAAGATTCCTTCAAAAAAAATTTGGCAAGAAATGGGATATTTACATACTCTCAAAATTCTTATTAATTCCAAGGAGGAAAATCACATCTTTATAGCAGACAAACCTGGTGGACACCACCTTAACCAAGGGACTGAAATGACCGCCTCCAGGGGTGGAACGAGCTGAGGCGAGTGCCCCTGCTGTGATGCCCTGGGAAGGACACTGTAGCGCTTCTGCGGTATCCCTGCCAAAAATGCAAACCTCGAATTTAATCGTGAAGAAACAGCAGACAAACTCAAATTTAGGAACATTCTACAAAGTAACTAGCTTGTGCTCTTCAAAGACGTTAAGACCGTGCAAGACAAAGGCAGACTGAGGGACTGGTCTAGATTAGAGAGCTGCCAGAACTAAGTACAATATGCGATGCTGGATAGGACACTGGACCAGAAAAAAAAAAGAAATATATATATATATATATAAGGGACATTATTTATATATGTCCTTTATGGAAAAATATGAATGTCCATAGGTTACATCATAGCATTATGTTTATATCAATTTCCTGGGGTTGATAACTGCACTGTGGATATGAAAGTCCTTGCTTTTGGAAATGCCCTCTGAGGACTGCTGAGGAGTAAAGGAGCTTCGTATTCGCGAGGATGTCTCAGGTGGCCCAGACAACAGTGATAATGCGTAACGTGTGTGTGCATGTGTGTATGGACAGATAGATAAATCAGCAGATAAGAATGATAAAGCAAATGATGTAAAATGTAAACTCTTACAGGATCTGGGTTAAGCATGTACAGAAGCTCTTTGTACTATTTTTGCACTTTTTCCCTAAATCTGAAATTGAAAATTACAAGCTAGCCAAAAAATCAAGAGAAACTCAGACCCTCCCCCCTTTGTCTATTTGGAGGGGGAAGGGGAGGAGAGAGAGAGCTCTGATATCCGATCTGTATTGATCTGTAAACACACCCCCACCCCCACGCCCATGGCTGTGTCTCTCTGTGGACAGAGCTGCTTCCGGCTGCTGGGAAAGGGTGCTGACAGTGAGAAGCATTATTTCTGGCCCTTTTCCAGGGCAGGAGGAAACAGTGAAAGCTCTGTGAGGCTGAGGAGCTGGTCCCCGAGGACCGGTGCCAGGAAGCGGAGGTGTGGGCGGGAGATGGAGTTCTAGCAGGATCTGTGGGCTCGGCAGAGCTTGTTAGGGACCAGGCATTCACCGCCTCGGGCTCTCTCCCACTGCAAAGACAGGGGAAGGAGGCGCTGGAAGGCACTGGAAAGAAGGGAAAGGGAAAACGAACACCTACTACTGCCAAACACTGTTCTGGGTGGTTTACATATATCACCTCACTAATCCTCAAAGGGTTTTGAGATAACTTCTATAATTGCTCCCATTTTAGAGATGAGAACATAGAGGGTTGGAGGGTAAGGACAGAGATTCTGTTCGGGGCAGCACAGTGAAGTAGATAGGCTAACTGAGTTTTATGCTTAAAGAAACTTTCAAAGTTGGTTAAAATAAGAATTTTCTAGAAATTAGTCAATGATCTGGCAAGAAAGTATGGAACACCCAGAAGCCCCAGAATAAGAGATTATCAGGAATCCAGAGAGGTGGGCAGGGCAGCGGGCTGACTTTCACCTCGAGTGGATTGCAAGATCATGTGAACCTTGACTTCTGTTCTCATGGGCGGACAGAGATGAGAACACAGGAGGAGTCGACTCCCAGAGCCTGTCCCACGGGGAGGATTAATGGAAAACACAGCCCTGCATAAAGCCGGGTCTCCAGTGCCCCTCCCCCTCCAATCAGGTTACCTGGAAACTAGGAGCAAAACCAATCACTCACCATCCCCGCTAAAACCTACAAAGAAATCTTAGCACTGAGTTGGGGGGGAAGCATTTCCCTGAGGATCCATAACCCCAAATGGGTTGTCAGTGGTTTTTGAATTCACATTCCTGGTTAAATTAAAACATCTCAGGCTGAAGTTTTAAAGTATTCCCTTAGCGATTTTGTTAGGAATGTAGGAGCAGGAAGCAGCAAATTCCCTCTTTTTCTCCTGGATGTTCAAATAATGCAGACTCCATAATACAAGCCACAGACTCAAGGACACAGAAAGACTGGCAAAGGCAAAGGCTTCGCACAGAGGCCGTGGAGTGAGTGAAGCACATGAAGAGTGGCCTGGTGGGGGCCGGGGAGAATGGAAGAGCAAGCCCGCCCGGGAGCAGCAGGCGTCAACACGTAGCAGGGTGCAGTCAAGACTGGGGCCCTAAACAGGGATTTAGAATGGGGTCCAGAACTCAAGGTGTCCAGGAAATGTTAGGATGTTCTCACCCCTTCCCCCACAGGTGTGAGTTGGAAGAAGGGACACATGGATCAGGGCCATTGAGAGCTGTTTTGCATAGTAACAGCTTTGCAGCTAACCTTTGGTGTGGTCATTTAACATATCTATAACCTTTAATTGGTTACATAGATATGTTAAATTGCTGTGGCCAGGCTCTGAGCCAGAGGAATGGAAGTAACTTTCCCCCAAGACTTAACTGAGGGCAAGTCCCCCAAGTTACAGTGCCTGCGTGGGAGCTTGGAGAAGATTGGCTCCATGACATGAAGCCACGCCTGTCCAGACTCAGGATGGCAGCCCAGTGAAGCTGGAAGGATATGAGAGTGCTGGCAAGTGTAGCCAGTTGTGGGAGGAGTCGGAAATGGGGCTGCAGAGGAAGATTGGTGTGGGGATTTAAACCCAGATGCAGCAGCCATTGGGAGAGAACCACGCAGTTTGGGCAGAGTGGAGACTCCCGCATCCCTGGGAGAGAGAACCTCGAGGCTTTGCCAGGGTGGGGACCCCTGCAGCTTTAGAAGGGGTAACCACCACCCGGCTTTCACAGAGATCCCGGCGACACAGCTGATGGTGCTGGGAACCAAGGGAGGCCTACCAGCCGAGATGGATTACTGGGAATAACCAGACACTGCCTGAGCCATGGACTTCGATTTCCTTTCCTGAGATACGGTACCCCAGACTGGGCAAAAAGGGGAAGGAAGAACTGTGCGTGTTTGTGGGTGTTTTAGAGGACTTTGGGATTTTGATGAAGACATTAGGTCACTACTTTAAGTTTGTATAGCATTAAATAAACCCTTTCCTTTTCATGAATCTCTGGCATTGAGAGACGTGTTTTCTCTGGCAGTGGACATAATGAACCTGGGGGGTTCCTTCGGGTAATAGTATATTGCCTTGGCTGCCCTTGCCCCCCCCACCCCTTGTTATTCTGTAACAAACACTCTCCAGCAGAAACGCTCCCTTTAGCTGAGGGCTCACACTAAAAGTAGAGTTTCTCCGTCTTGGCATGACTGGCGTTTTGGATACATGATTCTTTGTTGTAGGGGCTGATGCACTTCACGCTGTTTAGGAGCCCTGGGTTCCACCCGCTGGATACCAATAGCACGAAGCCCCGTTCCAAACTGTAGCAACCGAAAATGTCACCAGACTTTGCTACATATCTCCAAGGATGAAACTGCCCCAGTTGAGAACCGCCACCAATAGACGGTAAACTCAGGTAGGCCACAGTTCTGAGAAGAGCAGAGTGGAGATGGAGAGGCCTCACTTGGGTGGCGGGCAGCGGGGTGAGGCAATGAACGTGCAGAGGAAATGGCGCAATAGTCCGGGGGTAACACATCTCAGAAAGAGCCAGCTAAATTGCACGATAGTGTAACAATAGGTACTGCCTAATCAAGCAGGGGGAAGGGTTCCATATAATGTTATGAAGGTAAACACTAGAGAAAAGGAAGAGAAGTCCTCATATGTGAGAATTTTAATTGCTCTGGTGGGAACTTCCAGTGCAGTGTTGAATGACAGCGACAAAGTGGCCATCCCGCCTTGCTTCTGCTCCCGGCCAAGCCTTCAGCCTTTCGCCGTCAGCCTTGCACCATGCGGATGATGTTCGCCCTGGGTTTCCCATCAGTGTCCCTGGTCATGTTGAAGGGGTTCCCTTTTACTCCCAGTGGCTGAGTCTCACCATGAAAAAAGCGCTGGTTTTGTGGGACTACCTTTGCATTTCTGGGACAAGCCTCAGTGGGTCCTGGTGTATAATCCTTTTTCTGTGCTGCTGGATTCAGCTCGCTCATATTTTGAGGGTTTTTGCATCTATATTCTTCAGGGATGTCAGTTCTATTTTCTCGTGGTGTCTTTGGCTGGCTTTGGTATTGGGGTAATACCGGCCTTTCCTGAATGAGTTAGGAAGTGTTCCCTCCTCTTTTAATTTTTTGGAAGATTTTAGGAGGTATTGGCATTAGTTCTTTAAATGTTTAGTCAAAGTCACCAAACAGCCATATGGTCCCAGGCTTTTCTTCACTGGGAGGTTTGTGATCACTGATTCAATCTTTTTACTTGCTATCGGGCCGTATTTCAATAATTTTCAAAAAATATTTTCAGATTAAGCCTCAAAGTAAAATCCAACTCTTCACCGTGTGCAAGAGACATACCTAATACAAACTCGAGATCAAAAAACAAGGAAAGGTGTACCAAGCAAATTAGTTCTTTAAAACTAATACCGATTAGGCATAACGATTACAAACATCTGTGCAGCAGCTACCCCAGCAGCTACATTCACCAAGGAAGCACAAGCTCAGGCAGGAGAGTCTCTCGTGGCGGGTCTCAGGGGCAGAAAAGCAAGCCCAGTGTGCATAAGGCAAGGTTCCCCTGCTGCAGCGCAACCAGATCTACACCGCAGTACCTGAACGAGGAAACCACTCCCTCTTTCCCGTAACAGTCCAGGATAGTAAACGGCTCTGCTCTCTGCGCGGTTCAGGGTCCCAAGTTCCCTCCAAGTTGCAGCTTCATCCCCCCCGAAGACCACATCATCATCATCATCATCATCATCTTCTGGGAAGAAGCCCGTGTACAGCCATGTCCAGGCTGCCCCCAGTCGAGGAAAGGGGGGTTGTGGAGCTGGCCCACTCCTACTCTCAGGTCTGGCTCCAAGAGGGGCAATATTACTTACACTCATGGTGCAAGGGGAGAAAGGTCCGCACTGGATAAGCCCAGTCCAAGGAGTAGGGTGCACTGGGACTAGTCTGGCTTCCTGCCTAGGAAAATGGATAGAACAGATCTTAGGGACTCACTACCAATCTGTGCCACACCCACCTCTCCGGCCACTAAATACGTGGGTGTGCTCGCGAGCTGGACACACTCGCCTCTCCATGGGGGATAGACACACCGAAGTCCATCCAGTTACTGCACCACAATCTCTGAGTGATGCCCAGACCTCTCCACCTGGTTCAGGTGCAGGTCCTGTGGCCACGTGACTTGTAAGCTAAAAGACAATTTGTCCCACCCGCTGACCAGCAGACAATGGTGAACAGAGAGCACTCGACCACAATAAACACGCCCAGTCCGAAGAGAGAGCACGGCCACCGCATAGCAGTCCCGGGCGGGGACTGTGAGGACCCCTGCCTGACTGTGGAGGTTCTGGCTGCTTCCTCGGGAAGATCCCCCTTGTCTACTGGCCTCATCTGAAGTGAGCATCACAGAATACCTTCCTTGGGGGCTATTTGGGGACTGTTATGATTTCTTTGGAAAAACAGTTCCTTGAAAGATCCATTAGGGCTCAAAATCTATTTGCCCACAGTCATCTCGTGAACCAGTGCTAGTTCCACACAGAATTCTCACACCTGCGTCATGTCTGTGCTTCCGCACTCTGGCCACACCTCTCCTCTCTCAAGGCAACGATCTGAGACTTAATGAAATAACAGGCTTAAGAGAGAAGCAACACCCTTAGACTGACCCTCGCCTGGGGGGCTGGCTTCCTTGTCTGCATGTTCTGCCTGACGGACAGCCTTTGAGAAAGGCTCTGAGCCACAACAGTCTGATGTCCTGTTTGGGTGACAGAAGTGGACAGTTGTTTCAGACTTGAAGCCCCACCTTTCTGCACATGTGCGATTCCCTTTCGTCTCTGCCTGAAACCTGGCTACCACCTGCAGAGGTGTCTCTTGTCTTCGAACATCACTAAAACTGACAAGGAGCAGCCACCGCTCCCTAACCTTTCAGCTCCTCCCAACTTCTCTTTGAGTTACAGCCTTAGAAGGCACAAGTTGTGCCCCTCAGGCTATAGACGGAGATGATGTCACCTGTTACCTGGCCCAGAGTCCCCACACGTCCGGCCTACAGTAAGAGGGTTCCTGCCGCCAGCCCACCGGGTTGCAGCCGTGGCCGCACCCCAGTCTCACTGGGGTAAATATGGGTGACTGTGTGGTGTGTGTATGTCCCACCAGGCTTCTTTAGGGCCTGCAACACTGTCCCTCTCAGCGCACAGGGCGGGCTCAGCAGACCCTAACCCTCACACAGAACACTCACTGATGGTCCAAAGCAGACTCCGTGTGCCCAGCAGCTTCTCGGGGGTTGCGCTCCACAGCAGACCAGAGCACAGCTAATTATGAAACCTCAGAACACATGTAACAGCCAATCAGATGGGTTTTATGAGGCATGGATCGGAGGGTAGCAGCTTATAGGGTCTGGCCCCTCCTGGAATATCTCATGCATTCTGGAAAATGAGGGAAGAAGGAAGCCCTGTCAGAATCCCCCCAAGAAGATCAGAGGGAAGGTCAGAGGCTACCTAAAGGCCAGCAGGCTGGTCTAGAAGGGGCACGAGCTGGGCCATGGGCCATGACACATTGGCCAGGGTCCCAAGTCGGCAGGAGGGTGGCGCTCAGGCAGTTATTTTGGGTTTGGAAGGAATTGTTCAGGACAGAATGGCACAGCCCAGAGTTTCTGGGACTGTCCCCAAAGCTGGGAGTGAGGGGTGGGGTGAAGATGCTGCTGTCGAGGAGAAGGCTCTGCCTTTCTCCGTGCCACCGTCTCCCTGCCTGTCCAGGAGGAGCTGAATGCCTGGTCTCTGTGACCACGGCGTCTCTGAGGCCGGGATCCTAAGGCTCTAAGGTCTCCACGGTCTCCCAGGTCTTTCATAAACCTCAGAACGTAACGGCGAGGAAAGCCATCAGGGACAGAGAGGGGAAGTGGTTTGTTCAAGTCCACGCACAAGGGGGGAGCAGAGCCGAGCTAGAACCTGGCATGTCCCGGTTCCTGCTGCGATCTCTTACCACACCACTTCTGTCCCCCTTCCCCGCTGCGGGGGCACATCCGGGGTGGGAGCTTCAGGTTCCCACCCCGGTGGTGAGAACACCTGCTCTGGGCCAGGCTGGTAGAGAACGCGCTCCCGCTGTGCTGCGGGCGGGGAGAAAGGACTCGGGTAGGCCGCTGCGGAGAGAGACCCAGCAGGAATGCAGCGGGTTGAGGAAGACGGGTGGCCACACCCCACAGCCATCCACAGGCAGCGCAGTGTTGTCAGATCCCCAGGCTGTCACTCTCGGTCAGTGGCGGTCCACAGGTACGTCCCGGGCCAGCCTCTGGGAAGAGCAAGAGCGACCTGCCACAGTGTCAAGGCCTCGCCCGGCCCACACGCTTGCTTGCTCATTCCTTCTCGGAGAGCTTCGGCGTGTCGCCATGCTCGCCGCGGAGGAGACGGAGAAATCGGCCTGACCCTGTGCCCGGGAAGACACGGAAAACAGGTACCGGTGGACCGTTCGCGGCCTCCACTGTGGGCTCCTCGGCTGGCTACCAGATCCCTGAGTCACCCGCCCTCCCACAACAGAGCACACTCAGCCCCTCTCCAGGAAGTCCGTCCCATACTCCACTGAGCTACACTTCCAGATCAACGCGCAGGATATCTGGGGGAAAGGAAGTCCCCTCCAGAGCCCCAGTGACACATAAACTGCAAGACAAGGCGTCTGTACCCCTGCACCACCACCCAGGCTGCACCCACACACGATGCTGGACGGGGTGGGAAAAGCACAATAACACTGCAACGTGCAAGGGGAAGAAGGGACACACTCGGAAGTCCCAGGAGCGCAGCAATAGGCCAGTCATGCTGGCCTCGGGGCTATGGGCCTGCTCTGGCAGAGGAGCACATGTGTTCCATGGTGGGCGAACCGATCAGCCTGGTTCTGGAAGGTTCTCCTTCCCCCATCACCTCTGTGATCACATCCAAAGCAGGTATTCAAGTCCCGGCCTCACTGGGGGCTGCCTCGGGGCTCAGACAACCTGATCACTGGCCAATGCCTAATTTCACTGGCAGTTTCTGGTCTAGGTGCTTCTAGCTAGTTCCAGGCGCCAATAACTACACCCCAAATGTTTTCCCCACAGAGTTCTGAAGTCTTTTTATTCTTCGTTTCCTCTTCTGGTCCAGCCCTCTCACTCTAATTTCGGCTACCTCAGGGGGAACCCTAAAGCAGAGATCCTGAGGGGGAGGCCAACACCCGCACTCACCTTGCTCCCAGCCGGCGCTGGGTTCTGTGCTGGGCTTCCTGGGGACTGCGAGGGAGGCCCTGACCCTCCACAGTGAATCTCTGTCCATGTAGCTTACGAAGCAGGTGGCTTCCGCCTCTGTGAGGCCCCACATTTCTAGATACTCTCTGCTCCTTTCGACCTCTCCTGTCTTTATTGTAATAATTTGCTGAAAGCCAATTAGTATACGTGGCAGCTACACAGAGCAGCCGCCATGTACACTGGTATTCGGCTCTTTCCGGTCACCTCTCCCAGAGCTGTGGGCTCGGGCAACAAGTGATCAGCCTTTCCAAAGTGTCGTAAAGATGGTTTTACCACCTTCTTTTCCGAGGTGTAACGAAGGCCTCCAGCTCCCCTGCCTCAGTCTCTTCGCCCTCCCAACGTGGAGCAAAGCCATTAAGTCAATGACTCGTACTGCAGGGGTTTTTTAGGACACACCCCACTGCCAGCACTGATTCTTGTTTATTCACAGCAATGAAAGACTGCTACAATAAAGATACCCAGTAACGATTTTGTGGCTCCAAGAAGAGAGAAGTATGTTTCTCTCACATATCAAAACTACCCCTGGTGCTTGTTTCAGACCGGCAGGCTGTTCAGTCCCACAAGGCCATTCAGGAGCCTGAGGCCCTTCCATCTGGTTTCTCTGCGATCGCCTACGCCAGTGGCCTCATCAGCCCGATCACCACTGGGCCGCAGCACATGCAGGTCCTCACGTGTGGGCAGGGAAACAGAGCATGTGGGCGAGGGAGGCTGCACCTTAGGGCCGAGGCCTGGGAGAAACACGCTCTTCTTCCCGACGTACGCCAGTGGCAGGAACTCCATCGTGTCGATAGAGCTGGGTACAACAGCATCTGGGGAAAATCAATGTCGGTGAGCAATTAGCAGTCCCTCCTTTGGACCTTGAAGCTGAATGGGCAGGTGGTCACTACGAGTCATATGGCCTTGAGTGTAGGCCTAGAGGATAGCTGTCCACACAGGGAACCCGTGTCCTCACCCCACACACAGGCTGTGACATGCTAGTTCCCCATCCAGAGCACGGGACCAGCAGACCAGCAGGACACATATTTGTCTGGTAGCTTTGCTATGCCCCCATGGTCCTCTCTAAGATGACTCCCACTGTCCTTCCCCTTTCCCAGTGGGGGCCTGATGGAGACTGCTGGGAGACAGAGGAGTGTGCCAGCCAGAGCTCTCCAAGAAGCAGATGCTGCCGATGGATTAAGCGTGTCGGGATTACACCAGGAGACACACCTGTGTGAAATGAAACAGAGAGGGAGCCAGCAGGCCGCAGTGCCAGAGACTCTGACAGGGGAGAGGGAGAGGTGTCCACAGACTGCCCTGTAGTCTGAGGAAGCTTCAGCAGAGCCATCGGGAAATCCTTGAGCCAAAATCCCGAAACAAGAAATCTTGGATCTCCCAGGACAGTTCGACCTTAGCTTCCCAGCCACGCATAGTCACAGCAGGGAGCAGCCCATCGCGGGGGGGGGGGGGGGGGGGGGGGGGGGGGGGGGGGGGGGGGGGGGGGGGGGGGGGGGGGGGGCAGGGCATGGAATGGATTTCTAGCTAGGGCTGCTCTGCTCTGGCCAGTTACCCCCCCCTCCCCCCCACCAGGAGGTCTTTCAAGGCCCATTCTCAGGGCTGCCACAGGGGTTACAGTGAGAGGTTGGAGTTCACATCTGAGAAGAACACAGGCTGTGAAATTAGAAAAAAAATACTGGTTGCAACCCAGCTCACCACTGACTAGCTGTGTGTGGTCTTGGGCAAGAAACTTAACCTCTCTGATCCTAAGTTTCCTCATCTGTAAAACACCTGGGAAAGGTTATCAGGATGAAAGCAGAATACTCACAGGAGGCACTCACTCAGCGGTGGTCTTTTTTCCCCTTCCCATTTTGCCAATGCCCAGTGGACCTAGAGTGCCCCCAAATGTACTCCCTGAGGGAAGAAGCTCAAGGCCACAGCTGACCCCCATTTCCTCAAGTCACAGACCGCCCTCCCCTCTCCACCCCACACCAAGCAGACCCAGAGCTGGCACACAGTGGGCCGAGGAGGTCACGCTGGCTTTCAAAATAGTCCAAGAAACACCCTGACAAATATCTCCCCTTGGGCCAGAGAGAAACATTCAGAAGAGGCTGCCAGCCAAAGCTGTGATGGCCACTGGTTACTGGCTGCTCTGGGATCCAGCTTATTTGGAAACTGGTCCCCCAGCTAGGACCATGGGCTGAAGCCCAAGCAGGGAAGGGAAGGAAGGAGGCCATCTCCTTGGACAAGCCTGTAAATCCCAGTGGCTGCAAATCCAGACAGCTGGGCAGGCTCCTGCCCGCCCTGGGCACATGCCAGCTCTGCGCTCCCAGTCAGGGCCACTCTGAGATTCTCTCTCCTCCAAAGCCCATCTCCAGAGCACTTCCCATCTCGCCTCCCCTCCCTGCTCCTCTCTGCTGGCCCCCTTCTCTCTCTCTCCACAGGTAGCCCTTATTTCTGCCCATCTCTCAACATTTCCTGGCTCCTGACTCTCTCTGTGTTTCCCCATTTCTCCATGTCTCCACGTTTCTTTGCGTCCCCAAGGGCCTCAATCCTCCCCCATCTTTCTGGTTCTCATGCTGTCTTGCTCCCTCAGTCAATGCCTCTCCCTCTCTTTCCTCCTCTTCCACCAGTTGGCCTCCCAGTGCAGCCCAGCCCAGCCACCTCCTTGGAGCTGTGTGCTGCTTGGAATGCCTTCAAGCCACAGGAAGGAGCTGAGCCCCAGCCGTTCCACAGGGACCTCAGAGGAGCCCCCTCCTGCCTCCCCTCCTTCCTCCTCTGTGCAGAGCAGAGATGCTCAGAGCAGAGGGCCCCCAGACCAGCCTGCCACCTCTAATGCTGCAGCATCCCAGCCTTCACCTCCCTCGCCCAGCCCCTGTCTGTCCATGCCACTGCCCCTTCCAAATTTCTTTCTATGCCCAGCCCGGAGAGCTAACTGCCAGCTAGAGGCAAAACTAAGAAACTGGGACAAATCAGACATCAGTGTTATACCAAAGAATGGGGAATTAGCTTGATTAAATTGGAACATCTATTCAACAGAATAATGTATGGACAAACCAGGAAGTAAGCACGACGGGCATCCACCGTCCTCACTGGCCCCTTAATCATTTTAACCCAACACACACTTCAGAAGCACTGGCTCCGAGCCGGGCCCTGCCAGCGGCGAGCAGGGCCTGCAGTGCTGGGGTGTGACCCCACAACCACCCCTTGGTATTGGCCAGGGTGACCCCAGGTGGCCTGCGGATAGGGAAGGGGCCGAAGGTGAATGGGAGAAGGAGGCTCTCCAGCAGGAAGGAGGGGGCTGTGGTGCTCAGAAAGGAGACGCGCAAGCCAGAATCTCAGGCCCACGGGTGTGACATCCACCAGCAAGATTGGGGGCACATGCCCCTGAAGAGTAGAAACAGGAGCTACTGCTAAAGATGGAAGATAAGATGGGTGGGGGGCAGGTTGAGGGAAGAGAATGGGGCTAAGGAATTCAGAGTTCAGCACCCTTCCTCCTCCCACCTCGAGGCGCTCAGACCAGCCTAGCGGCGGCAGCTGCACATGCTGGAATCAAAGCGGCACCGCAGCTGCCTCCCCAGGCGGAGGCATTTGCCAGTAAGGGCCTTCCGTCATGGCCACAGCACAATGGAGCTGACTGTCACTGGGGACTGCAATCGCCAGTGTGCTCCCTGGAGCTAGGACTGCGCCGAAGAGCCAGCCCCGGAGACCCTGTGCCTGTCCTCCTCTCGCTGAGCCCGTGAGGACATTCTCTCAGGCCCTGCGTGTTTCTGTATTTTTTAAAGACCTAATGGCTTTATTCAACAATTCATGAATCCCGCAGCACCCCATGTAGGAAATAGAAACGTGCTCCTATTTTTGTGTCTTTGTTTCTTTCCTCTGCTCTCTAGTTCCCTGAAAGGGGGGAGAAGCGGGGCTACAAGAGCTGCGACGTTAAGAGGAAAGTCGGTTCAGATCCCCTGCTGGACTGAGCCGAGCACCAGCCCCCACCACCAGAGGGCGCCCGAGCAAGGAAACGGGGAGACCTGCGGGGAGGAGCGGGAAACGCACCCAAGCTCTCTGCGTCTCTTCCAACTACCCAGCCTGGCATGGTGGGACAACTCCGAAGTAATCCTGGAGGAGGGGGATGATAGGGCCTCCAAGCGGGGGTCACTGCCAGCTGCCAAGTGACGCCGTTGCACTCTAACCCCGAGGGTTTCGGGCGGAGACCGGGACGCCAGGCAGCGGCTGTGGGCTGTGAAGCGCTGGAAGGACAGGCTCCGTGCCATGCTCAGGGGCCCTGGAGGCAGAGCCAGGCGAGCTGCCTGCGATGCCTACAGCACTCTCCGTGTGACCTTTCCTTCCACGACTGCCAGGTTGTTTTCTCATCCGCACACAAAAGGGGCGGGAGAGTTGGAGGCACCCAAGCCCCTTCAGGCTCTGACCTAAGACACGCCCCACCCTCCTCGCGGACCCCTGAGGACCGCAAAGTGAAGGGCTGTACAGAGGGACCAAAGAACCGAAAACAACCGCTGTTTGCTCCGGCGGCGCAGGGTCCCGGGCACTCCCCTGAATCAGCGCCCCGCACGGAGCCACAAACTCTCGCCCAGCTCGGGCGGGCTTCCAGCCCCCTCGGGTCCCAAATATCCCCACCTGAGTCTCCCACTGCTGGCTCGGGCGTCTCCCCACCCAGGAAAGGGTGCGGAGTGAGTACTGTCTGCTGCGGTGGGTAGGAGGCTATGACTCTGACCCCAGACTCCCTGGGAGGTCAAGCGCACCGAGGTGGACTCTCTCCACCCGCACAGTGTCGACCTTCGGCTCGCCAGCGGTTTCAACTCCATCCCCGACGCTGGCGATGGGGAACAGACCCGGGGGGCAGGGGCGCTCTGGGCTGGGTGTGGATCCACTTGGGGAGGCGGGCAAAGGGCTCGGGCACCGGGGACGCGACCTCGTTCCAGTGACTGAAGCGTGTGGAATTACCTCCACTTGGGGATCCCTGTACTCCCATTCCAGCCATGTCCTTCCCCACCTCCCCCAGTCTGATGAGCCTGGGGCCCGAAGGTTCAAGAAGTCAAGAGCCCGGAGAAATGCACTGTGCAAATATACTGACTTTATTGGCCTCCATTCAGGAGCCTCACAGACAGATTCAGGTAAAAAGATCGTTAAATAAACGCCATCAGCCATCGCAATGCAAAAATAAATATCAATCCTTAGGCCACAGAAACAGCAGCCGCTGTGCCCCAAGTCCTGTCCGCCGCGCCTAACAATTATAAAAGTGTTCAGCGAGAGTGTGTTTGCGTGAGTGTGAACGAGTGTGCGCTGTGGGGCACGGTGGTGGAGCGGTGTGCAATATCGGAGTTGCAAATCCTGGGACAAGGGCGTGGAGCGGCTCTCCAGGAAGCCCCGGCAACGTGGGCGACTCTGCGCGGGTGCATCACCCGCACACACTCACAGCAGAGTTCGTACTGGGCAGAGTTAAAAAATAAACATTTACAAGGGCAGAGAAAGTGGCCCCCTTCCTGGCGTCCCCGGCCGCGGGACGAGCGCGGCGCGGGGAGCACCGGCCAGTTCGCAGCCTTGCGGGAGTCCAGGCGCATAAGGGGCAGCCGCCCGAGTCCTCGGGGGTCCCCGCGGCGCTGGCCCTGCCGAGGCGCGCACGCGGAGACGTGCGAGTCCCCGCGGCTGGCGGCGCCCCTCACAGGGCTGAGTCGGAGTCGCTGGAGTCCAGGCTGTTCCTCAGTTTGCAGCTGCTGAGCTGCTCCCTCTGCAGCGACAGGCTCTGCGTGCTGCGGCGCAGGCACTCCAGGCTCTGCAGGAACGACTTCTTGGCCTTCTCCTCCTCCATGGGAGACACCCCCTCCTCCTCCACCTCCTGGATCTCGTCGAAGGTCACCGGCTGCGTCTTGAAGCGGGACTGGCGCGGCCGCCGGAGCCGGCCCTTGCCCTTGGTCAGCTTGGCGGGCCGAACGGGCTGCGGGAACTCGTCGGCCAGGCACACGAAGTGCGGCATCACCGCTTGGTAGCTGGAGCAGATGCCCATCAGCTCGCTGGGCTTGGCGGCCGCCATGGCGCTGCCGGCGTCTTCGGGGCCGGGCGGCGGGGCGGCGGGGCTGTCCGGGGACGGCCGCTGCGCCGGGGTCCCCCGGGGGGCAGCAGCCTGGGGCTCGCCGGGTGGGGGATCCAAATCTGCTGCGGGGTGGCGGCGGCCCTCGCGGGCCCGGGTCGGTGCTCCTGGGGGTCGCGGACGGAAGGCCGGTCTGGGGGGCGCGGGGCTCCCGGGTCGCTACTCCGCCGTGATCCCAGGCGCTCGCCTCCGCTGCTGCCGCCGTCTGCCCCGCGGCGGCCGGCCCGCTGCTTATATAGCCTGCTGCTACCCACACGGCTGAGAGCTCGGATGACAGCGAATGCCTTTTAAAGCGTGCGCGCCCCGCGCCCTTCCGCCTGACGTCGCCCTGCCACTCGGGGAAAGTAACGGCCCTTTCCCTGCGCCGCCGCCCGCCGCCCGCCGCCTACCCCCGCCCCGGAAGGCAGGCCCCGCCCGCGGGGGTGCGAGAGCACCCGAAGCCCCGGGAGCTCGCGGCTGAGTCGGGGCGGCTGGGGAGCAGGGGTCTTAAGATGTTACTGTCCGTTATGGGCCCCCCAAGTCCGTAGGAACCGTGGTGGCCCGGGACGCAGGTCCCCCTGCCCGTCCCTGATCTCAGATGCGCACACTCGAGGCGCTGCTTATTGTGCCTCGGGCTCCGCGCCGGCTCCGGCGGCGGTGGCAGCCCCTGGCTGTCCTTACAGCGGGGATGGCCAGGGTACCCGGCTCCTCGGAACTGAGTGGGGCGTGGTGGTGGTTGGGTTTCTTCTCTGCGTCCTTGTTGTCCACCCCCTCCCCCATACGCACACAGAAGCGAGTTCCAATACAAACAGAACAGATGATTCCATTTTGGTTCTTCCCTGTACGTCTTCTTTGCGTTCGTCTCCGCACTACCCCACCCCCTCATGTCCCTCGGACACCCTGTTTATGCTCAGAGTGACACTCGGATGTGCCACTAACAACAGCCACAATAACAACTGCCATCTGGAGAGTTGTACTCCCAGCCGGCCAGTGAGCTTTGTGTTACATTTATTATCCTAGTCAATCTCCTATCGGCCCTGAGAGGTAACCGCTCTTCTCTGAATTTCACGTGGGAGAGAATGCAGTCATGAGAGGGTGCGGGGCTGCTGGGCACCATGGGGCAGCTCCAGAGTCCGTGGGCCATGGTCCCCTGCTCAGGGCTGACGCCCACCAGTGCCCCTGGGGTGCGGAGGGCCTGAGGGGCCACACAGAGCAGTACCCCCTGCAGGCTCCACGCAGTGGCCACTGGGAAAGGAGGGAATCAAGGGGAAGTGGCTTCTATTCCTTCCATAGCCATTCAACGAAGTTTTACTGAGAATTTCCTGTGTTCCAGCTCAGAAGTGTCCCTGCCCTCGTGGAAGTGACCTTCTGGGGCAGGGGTGGGGGGCTCACAGGCAACACACAAGAAACAAGGAGGTGAGCTGAGGGTGCAGTGATGGGGTGCAGGCTGAGCAATGCGTGTGTGTGGAGGGGTGGCCAGGAAAGGTTTCTGAGTGTGCGTGACACTGCAGGTGACCCCTGAAGGACAGGAACACAACAGAGCATGTGCCACGCCCTGAATTACTTTTCAGGCACTAACTCATCATGCTCTGTGTAATCCTCCCAGCAACCCCTGGTAACAGCCACTTTTATCTTCACCATTTACAGATGGGAGAACCAGGGCACAGAGAGGCTGTTGTGAGCAACTTGCCCCAAGGTCACACAGCTAGTAACCAGGAGCGCTGAGATTCAAACCCAGGCGTCTTGGCTCCTAACCCTCTTCTTACCCACTACACGGAATCCTTTTGTCCTGTGGGGGATGAGGAAGGATCCAGTGTGTGCCCAAGTGAGGGCCGCGTGGCAGAGGGGACCAACCCTAGTGCACAGGCCCTGAGGCAGGAACGAGCTTGGTTTATTCAGGGAAGTCCGGAAAGCCCACGTGGCTGAAGCAGAGGGAGAGAGGCTTTGCTGGCCCTGTGGAGGAGGCGGCATTTTATTCTGAGGGCAATGGCAATAAGGCTCTGGAGTTTGGATCAGGGCAGCTGCACAAACAGTTTGTTTTTAAAAGCTCAGTCTGGCTGCCCTGCGGAGAGTAGACGGGAAGGGGCCCGGGAGGAAACCAGAGTCTGCTGAGAAGATCGTCCCGTGACCCCAGATACAAGACACTGAGAGCCTGGGTCAGCGTGAGGACAGTGGGGGCATAGGGGAAGGGTCAAACTCGAGGGTCACCCGAAGATGGAAGCAAAAGGGTGTGCTGACGGGTTAGATCAGGGGTGTGTAGAATCAAGGCTGACTTTGCGTATTCTGCTTCGCAAGTGTTAGGTGGCAGTGCCGTTGACTGAAGGGGAATGCCGAGGGGAGGGGAGAGCCAGTGTGGAGTCTGCAGGCGGTCCATCAAAACCCATCACCCACCGGGGTGAGGCCCGACATGCTCCTATCAGAACTAGAGTATGGGAGGGGAAAAGTAATTTCTGTCACCTTCAGGCCACTGTGTTTTGGGGTTCCTTGTGACAGCAGCACAGGAATACAGCTGTGCACGATGTCTCTCGTGCAGACATCACAGAGTGCACTCATGCAAACCCAGCTGGCAAGGCCCCTGCCTGCTCAGGCTGGTCCCCTCGGCTGCAGTCTGTGCAGCACGTCGCCGTCCAAACCAGCAGGAGGCCAAATCGAGCACAAGAGAAAACGGTGCAATGGAGAGACGCGGCGACCAGGAGACGTACGAGGCTGCTGGCCACGTGACACCGGCGCACTGCATTACAGCGAACTTCTTTTGTGAGTGTGAGAGTATACCAAAATAGTGATAAAAAGCATAGTGTATGAAGTAAATACATGAACCAGTGACACCGTCACTTACTTTCATTATCGAGTGTTGTGGACTGTCCACGGGTGTCTGTGTGGCGCTTTTATGCCCCTGGCAGTGCAGCGGGTTCCTTCACGCCAGCAGCTCCACACACACACGAGGGCTGTGTTGTGCTGTGTTGTTGCTGTGGCTACGGCGTCACTAGGCAATTGGAATCTTTCAGCTCCATTATAATTTTACGGGACCACTGTCCTATACACGGTAGTTTGTTGACCGAAACGTTGTGTGGTACAGGACCGCCCTCCGGTACAGAAACCGGTACCAGAGACAGGAAGCTGCCATGCACGACAACCCTAGTTTATGTGTCGGTGGCTTAGGTGGCAAGCAGTGAGGGACGAACACTGCCAGGAGGAAGGCCGGCAACACTTGTTACACGGTGAGCGAGCATGTGTAAACACATTACCTGTGAAAATCTGGAACCCAGACCACATGCTCACCGAGCCTACAATTCTACAAAAATGGCTGGAAGAGCCAAAACATTTGCATGTGTTGGCCGCTCAATGATGCTTTTAGTAAGATATTACAAGAAAGAGATTGGCTAGTTTGCAAGAAGAGATGGGCAGGAAGAGAGAGTCCAGAAAACTGATGTCCCCACGGTTGGAAAACCAACTGCTTTTGTCCAACAAGCAGGCGCTCAGGCTGCCGTGGCTCAGAGCCTTTCTCACAGCCCGTCCGTCAGGCCAGATGCAAAGCCAAACAAACGGACTGTGTTCAGTGTGTTGTCTTGTCATTCACCTGAATACTTTTGAACTGCCCTGATTTCAGGTCTCTCTAGGTTGACTTAGCATTGTCCTAGCCCAGAGAAGTGTGTGTATCCCAGTGGAGAGGTTAAGAAGGGCACTAGAACTCGGGGGACAGGTGATGGGTGGGGGTGGCATCTCGGGAGTCACGGGGTG